>JAULCA010432079.1:0-11324 GCA_032360845.1 Crassadoma gigantea
CAGAAGTTTGTATTTCTGTGTATGCAGTTCTGTGTATATTCTGTAATTACACATATATATAAGCTGTTGATATAGAGTTGTGTGGGCATAGCAAGCATTTTAGATGGACAAGTTGATTCTCTCTAGAGTATTGACTGTATGTACATGTAATGTGTGGGCATACCACCCTGAGCTCCCTATATGAAGAACTGCTGAATATTTACATATTAATTAAAATTAAACCTATACAGTATATACATATAGGATAGATGGCTCCTTCTCTTCTCTGTCTCCCTCTTCTATCCTTTCACTCCATACTTTATACATTTTCCCATCTTTTCTTTGTCTGTTGGATAATCGAACTACTCGGTGGTGAAGTGGATGTAAAATCAATCAATCCGTCAATTAATCAGTCTTTACACCTTACAACTATTCAGGATCACAACTGGAACTGTATGCTATATCAACACAATACAGACTGAGGGAATGAATAATACTTCAAAGAATATTCATATTCTTATTCTTTATTTCATCTTGAGCCTATACATCTCATCGCTTCAAAGGAAATTTGTTAATGTACATTCAAAATCAGCACAGGCTGTAAGATACAATTAGCATATGGAATTTATAATATAAATACAGGTGTTTGTATGAAGTAAGAATTAGCAAATCAAACTAGTTAGAAGCCAACAGAGTAGATCGTAGTAAACATGCATGATATATGAACTTACCCAGGTTAGTTAATTCTTTGATATTACCGGTTGATAATAACTTGATTAATTTATAGACAGAGGGATTAACACGATAATATAATTTGATGTATTTACTTCTTAGTTCGCTGAAGGAGGGGCATTTTAGAATGAAGTGGAATTCGTCTTCTATATCATTTTTACAGAAAGGACAAAGTCTTAAATTATGAGGAATTTTTCTATGCCTTCCAGTTTCTATTAAAAGATTGTGTGACGATAGTCGTATTTTGATAATTCCTTTTTTTGTACTTCATAGGAATAGGTTTACTTAAGTAAGGTTGAAGGCAGACATGATCAATAATATGTTGATACGCCATGCACTTGGACGAGGTGGAGAAAAAAGTCTCACAGTCTTGATTAATCTTTTTGTGTCGATATTCTTTTGGCGGAATATTAGTTTTTTATATGACTTGAAAAACACTTTCAGCCCTATAGTACTGATTCATACTAAAGCTTAAGATGATTTAATACTAATTTGTTCTAATTTTGGAAGTTATAGACTACCAATTTTAACTAATGAAAAAAGTTATATATTTATATAATATAACTCGCGTAACGGATGTAGTATAATTTTGTCCCATCTGTCTGTCACACTCCATGTAATAATATCGATCTACCGGACGTATTTCTTCAAATATTATAATATACCTTCACATGTTTTGCAATATGTGTTCTTTCTTCGACATACTAAATACTGTCATTGTGTATCCCCTTGCCGAAGAACAAAACCCTTGAGTGGGTCAGGGATCATCCCACCAAGAAGAAATCCCTTTAAGTTATCTCGTGCCGTCTGGCATGTTTTAAATAAGTTCAGGAAATTATGAGTAATTTTACTATTGACATCCCGCAACGAAGTTAACAGTCCATACCGGATTGTCCACGGTCTGTCTTCTGATAAATAAAATATTTTCCAGAAAAGTCCTCCTGAACTTTTAAGCTGATTTCAACAAAACGTTTAAGGTATGATCGGTACATCATGTAGTCTCACACCTGAAATATATTCCGGTTTCGAAATTCCCCAATGTTATTGGGTTTTTTCCTCTTCTTCTTTACTTATAATTTCAAGACCTGGCTGGATTTTTTTTTTCAAAATTATGTGACCAATAACAATTTATGATGCACCAGAGAAACCCTTTATATCTAATGGGCAACTTGTTGTGGTGCAAGATGGCCACCATGACGTCTGATTGGCTGAAACTGTAACAGTTGCAACTGAAGTCATGACATGGATTGGTTTTGATCATAATCTGTGGGGTGACAAAGAGAAAATAAATTTAAAAAAAATCTGTTTTCAAGATGGCTGCAATGGCATCCAATTTGTTGAGACAATAACGGTGGTTATAACTTAACGTTAAGTTCTATAGGGTCGACAATGTTGATAATTTGAGTGGGTGATTCAAACGTATGCTTTGTAATTTAAGTCGACTTTATTTTTGGGGGGATTCAAGGACTGTCTTTGGGCGAAAAGATCCCAGTATACTCTTTTGTACTCGAGTGTGAGAGTGTTATTATTGCATTCTAACAACAAGTGTTTACTCGCGTAAACTTTTTTTATGTAATATCTTCTCCGTAACTTACCAAAAACCGAACTTTATTATCCTTAAAAAATATTTGCGTAACTTCGTAAGCTAAAAATGTACCATGTTTTTATGCCGAAGTGTGGTGTCCGTCGTCCGTCCGGCGTCAACTTTTCCATTCAATCGACTTCTTCTAAATAACCAAAAGACCCAGGGTACTGATATTGGGCCTGTAGCATGCTGGGATGAAGGGCTACAAAGTTTGTTCAAATGATTGACATTGACCTACTTTCAAGGTCACAGGGTTCAGATGTCTTGAAATCTTAAAACGACTTCTTCTTTATAATCAAAAGCCCAGGGAACCGATATTGGGCCTGTAGCATGCTTGGATGAAGGGCTACCAAGTTTGTTCAAATTGATGACCTTGACCAGTTTTCAAGGTCACAGGGTTCCGATGTTTTAAAAATCTTCAAGCAACCTCTTCTCAACAACGAAAATGCTCAGGGGTCAAATGTCTTTAAAATCTTCAAACGACTACTTCTCAATAATCAAAAGGCCCAGAGTACTGATTTGAGACCTGTAGCGTGTTTGGAAGAAGGGCTACCAAGTTTGTTGAAATGAATGACTTTGACCCGCTTTCAAGGTCACAAGGGTCAGATGTCTTAAAATCTTCAAACGACTTCTTCTCAATAATCAAAAGGCCCAGGGTGCTGATATTAGGTCTTTAGCATGCTTTGATGAAGGGCTACCAAGTTTGTTCAAATGAATGACATAGATCTCCTTTTTTAGGTCACATGAGTCAAATGTCTTTAAAATCTTCAAGCATCTTCTTCTCAACAATGAAAAAGCCCAGGGTACTGTTTTTGGGCCTGTAGCATGTTTGGATGAAGGGCTACCATGTTTGTTCAACTGAATGACCTTGACCCGCTTTCAAGGTCACAGGGATCAAATGTCTTAAAAATCTTCAAACAACTTATTCTCAATAAACAAAAGGCACAGAGTACAGATATTAGGCCTGTAGCATATTTGGAACCAGTGATACTGATATTGGGCATGTAGCATGTTTGTATAAAGGGCTACTAAATTTGTTAAAATGAATGACTTGACCCACTTTCAAGGTCACAGGGATCAAATGTCTCAAAATCTTCAAACAACTTTTTCTCCGTAACCAAAATGCCCATGGTACAGATATTAGGCCTGTAGCATGCTTGGATGAAGGGCTACAAAGTTGTTAAATTTAATTACCTTGATCCACTTTCGAGGTCAAAGGGGTTGAATGTCTCAAAACCTTCAAACAACTTCTTCTCAATAACCAAAAGGCCAATGGTACAGAGGCTTCAGAGTTTGTTCAACGTAATGACCTTGTTCGAAAATCAAGGTCACATGGATCAAATGATTTAAAATCTTTCAACAGGTTGTTTTAAAAGACTATAGTCATTAGTACCAATATAATGCTTGTATCTTTATTTAAGATCACCTTTTAGGTTGCAAGTGTGAGGTTAATACCAGGTGAGCGATGCAGGCCCAATGGGCCTCTTGTATGTGTAGAACAGCACTAATCTCAAAATGAAATTTTATATTCGGAAATGAAATAAATTTTCTGTGTTTAAACATAAAAGCTATCTGATTTATTTTCTGCTGTCCTTTGTTGTATACGCCCTTTTCCCCTTCATAGTCTAAAAAATTACTTCACAAAAGTAACTATGCTGTGGTTGTGACGTCATGAACCCGGTTTACTCCTGGTGAGGCGAGGGGTATACTTTCCGCCCTAGGTGCAAGGAGTATATACTCGAGTACTGTAGTGTATACTCGTGTCGCTCGCCCAAAGACAGCCAATGGCGTCTTATTAGGTGAGACAGTAAAACTTGGGCGAGCTTTAGAATGCTAGTGGCTAAAGTTATTTTTCTTTCTCAAGTTTTCTTATTTTCATTAGTAAATATTTCATGTGAAAACAGTAAAAAAAAAAGAACAAACTTTAACATATTTTAACGTAGTACCATGGCCTTAGATAGCACCGAGCGTAGTGAAGTATATTTTCATTTTTTTAAAAGTACTTCGGCCACAACATATACATACAATATGTATTTGTGTGTGTCCCAAAAATGTGGACTTCAGCCGCATCCCTACCTCTAATAATAATGTATATATAGATAATACTTAAATAAGAAATGCATATGAATGGCATGGAACATAGCCACAGAAATATAAATGTGCTCTGTCAGTTGATTTAGAGAAAATATTTTGTTAATCAGGGAAAACTTGAAACTGAGTTACAGTATAAGTATATCATCATAAATATCATATTTTACCAAAGAAAAAGTACACGTGTCAAATAAGCATAATCCATGAAACTTCAAAAATTTCATGTCGACAAGTTAGGCCTAATGAACTTGCACAATAAACATGGAATTCTAAATTACCCACTTTGAAATTAGTTTAGCGATTTGCACTGATCAGTTATAAACAAATTATTTCAAATAGAATGGGTTTTAATAACACCAGATAAAACCCATGTGTTGTGTATGCGGAAAACAAGAAGTTTGATATATACAGAAACATTATGTGGGATAAATTGATCGCGCCCCGATTCCCAGACTAAGCACTGGCGCATTGCACACGAGGCCGAGTGAAGCGCCTTGGTCTGTTCTCCGTGCCCTACCCGTTCATTAGTTGGCCTACACTGTCGACACCAGCGACACCTACTGTCAGATTTTACGCAGGAAGAATGCATAGAATGATTCGCGCCAGTGGGATATTGTTCCAGCTTTCTTCTAACACACGACATTATTTTCAACATGTGTATTTGACATAAATTTTTAAAAACAATGCATTTGACCAGAGAGTGAGTTTGGGTAATCAGAAATTCCGCTTTGATAAATTTCGCGGAAATTTAATAGGCAAATAACATAAGCACAACAAACATGGCGGACACTGTGAACGGTGTTTTGGAAATGACTAGCGCACATGTATTGGGTCAGGATACTTTGATTGTATCGGGTGACGGTATTCAAAGCTCAGAAAACGATGTTACAGATGAAGATATATTACAGCAAGCATTAGATGAAGCATCGGGCGATTTAGTTGCCACAAGTTTAACGCCAGGCGATGAATCTGTTGCTGTAAATCTTGCCGATACGGTTGCAGATGGGACGTTTAACACATCAGATACACACAGTGTCGCGGGCGAAGTGACGTTTGATAATGTGACATATTCTGTGGTTACTGATAGTGATAATGTAACGTATGCAACCACATCTGGGGCCACGTTGGAACCGTCGGACAGTTTATCAGAAGACGGGCCCCTGCACACCAGCATAAGTACTATTGAGGAGGGTGAGGATGATGGTGAAATTGGGGACACAGTGACCACAAGTTCAGGTGTATCTGTGAGACTTGTACCTGTAAATCAGGCGAGTGGGGCACCTCTTGGATCTAGTCAAAATCCCATTCGTATCATACAACAAGGTAATCAGTATACACCGGTACAACACCTCACTACAGAACAGCTGCAACAGATAATGCAGGTAGTGCAGGAGCAACAGGTAGCTAAAAGCACAGCACAAGAGGGTTCCAGTATTCTCTACAACCCCCAGACTAACACACGCATTGTATACAGAGTTATCTATCCCTCAGAGCTCCACAAGTCTGGTGGCAGTGGTACACCTATCACACTCCAATCACAAGGACAGCAGACAGTACTGCTAAGTCAAAGTAGCCGTAGACCATACAAAAAACGCAAGTTAGAAGAAGATCCAGATAAACAACAGGATGGACCTGATTTATCCAAAGAGGAAAAAGAACTTAGAAAAAAACACAGACCGCGTACAAGATCGGGTAGAATATCTAAACCACCAAAGCACATGGTGAAAGACTATAAACATATTCACGTTTTAGATTGGGATGAGGATTATGATGATTCAGATGGTGGTTATTCAGACTTTAAATACAGTGAAGATGAACGAGAAGAGAGGGAGGGATCTGAATCAATAGGCATGGAGACAGGTATACCAATCAATAACACAAATGGTTGTCTGGAAATGTGTTACCATTCCAATATCATATATTCGTTGTGTGTATGCTATCCAGGGATGTACAGTTCATTTAGCCCAATGACTGGGCGTGCATAAACTATCAAGTCAAATTTTTCAAAAATTTACTATGAAAAAGTTATTTAGCTGGTAGAATTAAAAAAAAAAATTCCTGTGGACTAGTGTAGCGGAACTGGTCTGGGTCAATCGACGGCAACTAGATAGCTCAATTGGTTGAGCATCCCTATAGAGTTTGGAAGGTCCCAGGTTCGAACCTTAGTCTGGCCATGCATTTTTTCTCTCCTGTTACACTAGTATATACACTGTACTCATATATGAAATAATACACCGGGGCATGGCATCCAGTTGACCCTTGATATTTAGCAATTTCAGGAGTCAAATCACCATTTCTCAGAAATATGAAGGGTCAAAACAAATGTCAAATAATCCCAAGAGTCAAATCTGATATTGGGGAGTTAAAAACATACTCTCAAGGGTCTACTGGATGCCCTGCCGGGGCACCCTAATATTCCATCTTTGTATGTGTGTAATCAGTCTATCAATGGGTTACCTCACTAGACTTGAATGTGTGTTACCTCTTCATTGTATGTAACAGGAGAGAGAAATGCACTAGTACTGCTAGACCAGGATTTGAACCCAGGACCCTCCAAACTTGAGATAGATGTACATGCTCTTCCAGTTCTGCTATTTTCCTCTCTTCCTTTTGTTTGTCTTCGCCCATAAGATAACATTTTTACAACCCAGGTTTGAGTTATTCTTTTGCCAAGTATTCACTCAGTACAAAACTCAAGAGTTGGTCACAGGCACCAGTGTAACAGGTGAGGAAGTGTACATGTGTATGACCAAACCGGGACTAGAACCCTAGACCCTCCAAACTCTACACGTGGTATAGATGTTCTACATATTGAGATATTGCTATAGTTCACACCTGTACATACATGTATGACCTATACTTCTAAAATAAATATTGAAATTTTTCACTAGCCCAAGCAAAAATCTTCAAGCCCTGGTTGTTAGGCTATTGAAATCATGCATCCCTGATCAATACTGGTATCATTTGTTACCAATTCTTTGTTGTCACTCCTTCACTATGCTATGCATATATACGCCATAGTATAAGTTATCACTCCATGCTGGAATATATGTTGTCACTCCATGGTTTGCATTTTGTGCTGCCACTCCATTCTGGTTTGTATTTGACCATATAATATATGGGTGTCACAACATACAATTACATTAGACCATGATGGGATATATGTTCCATCAAGTCTGTGAACTTGAAGTAAAATATTTCGAATTGTTCCTTCATAGTACACTACAGTATAGTATCATACAAATATGCACTTTGTTTTGGTGTTGTTTTATTCTTCTTTTTTTGTTTGTTTTGAAAATCAGTTATTATTATAATTTAAATACCAATATTTCTTTTGACACTTTCATACTGAATAGCTCAACTGAAAGGTCACCAGAGTGGTGACCCTAGGTTTGCTCATGCTTTATGCTGCAGTATCTTTTACAAAGATGTAGCTGATTATAAGTGCTTTCGACTTAACCACTTTGACAATAATTTCCATTATTGTGTCACTCCAGCCCTGGTCCATAAAATGTGATTTGGAAAACCTTTTTCCCACGGGTGGTATGTCACTTTGAACTGACCAATAGGATTTTCCCTCACATTGTAGTATGAGTAATGTCAGTCTTTGACAGTGGGTACATATGTGCACTTCTAATTATTATATTACCACTCTAAATCATATTTGTGATACTACTTCATGGTGGTATTAAATATCATTCCTTGACATTATATATTTATAATACCATGGCCCCTGCGACCAACATACCAGGTATATATATGTCCTATGTGTACGTAGATTATTCTAGATCTCCCTTCACTATTTCTCCTTGTGATCATGGTCAGTGCCCCTTCCCCTTCATAGCACCTTCCCTTGATTAGTACTCTTCCCAGTGCTGCAAGTGATTTTGCCTATTATTCTTCACCAGCTATTCAAAAATTATTCTCATCTGTAATGCAGATATGATTATACTTTGCATTACAATATATTGTGTGATTATTGATATATAATCTGGCTGTGTTATCCGACAGGTGTGGGACACCCTCGCCCAAAGAACTGGAAGTGTGAGACCTGTCACAAGTCATATATTGGACGAGGTGGACTGGGCCGTCACTACCGACTCAACCCAGAACATGGCTCTGTTGATGACCTGCCCGAGGAAACCCTCCACTGTAGGTTTTCAAATGACCTTTGTTTTAGTACCAGTCTAGCTATATAGCTAGTGGCTTTAGGTGTTTGTCTGTAACAAGTTTGTGTAGACTTACAACTGCTCTTGGAATTAGAAGTATCCACCAAATCCAAAAGGCCAAGGAATCATGAAGTTGGCTTGCTTTGCAGTTAATATAAGGTAGAATTAAGATATATGAATCTCTGATCACAAAAAAGAAAACATATCAAGCAATACATATTAAAAAACGATACAATATCAATTATCAATATTCTTTCAGAAAATATTGTATAGTTGTGTCCTGACTAACCTGGAGTGAAAATAAAAATTAAAACCACCTACATTGCCCAGAGCAAGAAGACATGATAACACAATAAACACTTGCCCAGACTAAGATTTTAATGCTATTAGCCCTAGTAACCTGCTTTTCTTCATTGTAAAAGAAATTATTTTAAAAATATAGATGAGCTGTATGGGTGCATTTGGTGGTCATTTAATAGAGTGGATGCTGTTGACTTAACTAAAGCACTAGTTTGTGCCTTCCAAATTATGTAAATGTGAATAATTCTAAATTTCATTGAATCCATACAATCCAGGATAAGTGACTGAAATGTTACTGGGTTTTGTTATTTTGTTTGAGTTTTATCACAGTCTGGTAATCATGGTTTGTATAGATCATATTCCACAATTTTAACTGGAAACAGTTTAAGTTCCCATCCTATAAACCACATTTATGAAAGGCTTGTCAGGTAAAAACCATAGCTTGTATCTATGTATGTCATGGTTAAAGATTCTGGTGTGTGCATTTACCAGTAAAGGGAAGTCCTACCAAAATATTATAGTTTGATTACAAGTTTATATATATTGGTATCTGCCGAGAACATCACAAAAAGCATTTGTTATTCATTTCTCTATATTTATAAAGAAAAAATATCATTTGAAATTTATTACTAAATCAAATGTCCAATCAACATAACCATATAAATGTAAATTTAGAATTGAGAAATAAAGTAAGCTTTCTCATTGCGCTAAGTTACTAACTCTTGTACAGTACCCTAGTGGTCTGATGGCAATGGTTTTGTTTCAGCTTTTGGCAGGTCTTCTCATAATGGTCTTAGCAACAGTACGGGTAATTTGTCGGAGGACAGTAATACTCAGGACTCCATCTCTGGGATCCCCTCTGCCGGGACACCCAATAAGATGTTCCATCAGCGAGGAGGATACCGGGGACGCAACTTTGAAAATCCACTCAAGCGGAAAAATAAACTGCGAGATGTATGTATATAACTGCAGTGATGTTACAAAAGATTTGTTGTGATTGTTAAGAGGGAAAGAATAATAGCTTCATTCACAATCATTACAAAATTAAAACACTTATAGTGTACCAATTTGCAAGTTTGATGAGGTGTCAGATCATGGTGAATATTTTTATCAATTTTCTATTAAAGTAGCTCAAAGATGTTTGTGCAATGAAATATAATTATATCCCTGGTTAATTGATTTATCATAGCACAGGTTTCATGAAGATGAAATGTGCTTGTGATGATACACTAGTTCATGAGGATTTATTTGCAGCCTGACTACACAGGTTTCATAGTAGGTGTATCATAACACAAGTTCCATATTATGAGGTGTCCAACCACACAGGTTTCATACAATTAGGTATCTGACTACAGAGGTTAAGAATAGATGTTATGACTATACAGTAGGTATCTGACTACAGAGGTTAAGACAGATGTTATGACTATACAGGTTCTGTATTGATAGGTTCTGGATCTGGTCATCATTTGGTGTTGTACAACTCTACTATTGTAAGATGCCTACAGACATTCCAATACACACTTTTTCTCTCGCTTTTGTACATACAAGATAGAATTGTCCAGGGCAAGAAAAAGATGTTATAATTTCTTATCTTTCCACATGTGCATCTACAGTGATGTAACTTCATGAACATGGGGACATTGTGATACCATGTGGAAAATGACGACATTATCAAAATGAAAACTAATATACGTTTTTATGGGCCTGACCATTTCTGAGCTTGTTCTGGTAATTGGATTGAGAGAAAAATTATGTTTCATTCGCCAGGAATTTAGGATAGGAAAACCCCACCCTCAAGGAAATTCAAATTGAGCAAAATTTTCTACGAGCCTCAGGTTTTACCTAATTTGAAAACTCATGTGGGGGAATTTCCATATCCTATACCCATAGGCATAAAAGAGACTTAAATTCATTTTAAAACTGGAAAAGTATCATGATGCATCATCAAAGCACCAATTGGAGCAAAGTGGAACTATTAAAATAATTGGGATATTTTTCCTATTTGAAAGTTAAAGATGTTGTCTGTCCTTCTGACTACCTGCAGTATCAGAGTGCTATAAGGTAAAATGTCTTGATTCAGCCCACTGTGGCTTAGTTTAAAGCTGTTTACAGCTATTCAGAGTCGAGACGCTGGCCATTTACACTCTTTGCTTGACCAAGGAAACAGATGTTACAAAAACTCGCAAAGTAGTTGTTTAATTCCTGTTTGTTTTCAAAACAAACTTTGTTGTTATGTTTATACCAAACTAATGAATCATAATTTTAAAGAACCGTACTGAAGGAAATTTGGTCTCAAATTGATTCCTCATGTAATCCCAGTACTGAGTTCAGTGTTTTCATGCTGCTGATCTGTATGTATGTAATCCCTGTGCTGAGTTCAGTGTCTTCTTCCTGCTGATCCATATGTATGTAGTTCCTGTGCTGAGTTTATTGTTGTGTTACAGCTGATCCGACAGTGTGAGGATGAG
>JAULCA010432101.1:0-21585 GCA_032360845.1 Crassadoma gigantea
TATTAAAATGGTTGCAACTTTACAGTGAAAACAGCCTATGGCAGCCCTCCACGCACCAACATCGGGGCGCGAGAAGGGCTTTCATATACGTCAGTTTAATACAGAGCAGTTGGGAATGGCTGGTCGTGAGTTTAGGAACAGGAAAGGAAGTTAATTAGGGTAGGTAAGGAAAGCTAACAGAAAGGAAGAGGGGAACAGTTTGAAGTACATGGGGTGATTCCCAAATATCAGCAGAAAGGCTCTGACATCGGATTGGAACTAGAGGTTTTTTGGGGTGATTTTACAGTGCTATAGTGTACATATAACATTTTGAAATGTGTAGATAACTGGCTTTTGGAAAAATTGAATCCTGTTTACAGGTCTAGTATTTACAAACATCAATCATAATAGTAAGGAGGCATAGTGCTATAACTGGAAATATTCACACACACACAAACACACCCACAATTTGTACATGTACACGTTATACCAGGCAATATTCTGTTATATATTAAGATTAAGTTATAAGGCTAATAGAACATGAAAAAAACAAGAAAAAAACCCTGCTATTTACCTGTCATCTCATTGGCATCACAAAATATTGGTAGAACCAGATATATATTACACGTCTCTGGTAGAACATTACGCTATAGCAATAACCTTATGGTTGTCAACACTCGAAATGCAACAAAAGAAAAAGGGAAGGCACAATGGCACGTGTATGAATGCAATATAGGTCAAACTGATTGCTGCGTTAATGTTTTGGGCTGAGATAAGATGTCTGAAGATTTAACTGTGATGTTATTAAAATATTGATTATTTATGATCGTAATAAAATTTAAAAAATAAATAATAAAAAATAATAATAAAAACAACAAAAGCTACTGTAAACTGTGATTGAAAGAGGCGAGGGCGTGTAATAAATCCAGTAAGCTGTAAATATTTATTAGCTTTCAAATTGGATAAAAAGCTTCATTAAAATAGTTTTTGGGCAGATTTACTACACTTAACTTTAAAAAATGCAACGATGCATAAATCTTAATAACCTAATAAACGAGAGTCAACTGCTCTGTTCATATCGGGTTGATAGTAATCCGGATAATATTTGCCGGGATGTAAAATTCCCCTACGGGAAATATGGATTAAAAGTTAATAAGCGCGATCCATTGAACTCGAGGTTCCTGGAGTAGATAAACGTTTGAAACGAGGGCGCCTATGTGTTCTTTGCAATCAAATACCGGAAAACGACCACGTAGCTATTTTTTGCAGTTTCGATCGGTTTTTTTTCGTTGCTGTTCCATGACCTTGATAAGTGGCCGAGATTCGCTCGATAACTCCTGGTTTAGAAGAACACAATTTATGAGATGTTTTAAGAATATTTGCAATATCCGATGTTCCTGGTGCATTTAAAAAGTAGAATTTTTTTTATTTGACATAAAATAAAAAGGGCACCATAGGGGTTTATGTTAAAACATCCTATTCTTCTGAAAGTGAAAGGAGTCTCAATGTTTTTGCGACACTCTCTCGACTTAAAGGAGTCTCCATGTTTTTGCGACACTCTCTCGACTTAAAGGAGGCACCAAAAGGATTTGTTTTAAAACATTTACTTATTCAATCCTTTCAGATATAAACTGAATTTGATATATATTGCTGTGGATAGAATTACAATAATGTTATTTTACACGATGGCAACATAATTCGAAAAAATAACTTATAACTTCTCACTGACCTAAAATGTTGTAAGTAATTTATATAATAGTTACTTTAACTGAGTTATTTTTTCCACACCATGCCGTCACATAAAGTTTGTCTCTGTTTTAGAAAAAGATGTCTAATACATGTGTAGACAATATAGTATACAATTGTACTAAATTGATATCACACATGAACGTACATGCTCAATCACCTCATACATTTGATACATTATACTGTGACGGTCTTCTCCTCTGGCTCAACCCTTTACATAGTCAGCACGACTATCCTAACTGTCACTAATTGCATATGACAAGCACCCAGGAATTTATATGGTATTTCCAAATCAAGTACCTAATGACTGACTAGATCTTAGTAACTAAAGAAGAACCAGAAAGCATAGGATAAGTTTACGCACACCTTTACGGTTACCGTTTATTAAGGAACCCAATATAAAATTACACAGAGGCAGAAACTACAATTCTACAGACTCTCTCTAAATTCTCTCATAAATATGATGTACAATAAAGGTAGACCTATGTCTGAACCCTGGATACCAGAACTATCTGATATATGAAGAGGACAAAACAAGTCTATTTATCCTTACTGCAGTTATGATAATTACAGAAATGAACCAAGTGCCAATGAATATCAATATAAATAGCAATAAGTAATGAATACTATAAAATACCCACTCTATAGGAATGATAGTAGCTCAATGAATTTATTTAAGTCACCCTTCACTGTCTGAACACCAACAGTACCACTGAAAGTACGCAAAGATAGACAATGTTAACTGTCTTTAATAAATGTAAATATTACTAAAATTCAGCCGTCCATTCCCATACCCTAATAAACCCAAGCATACTGACAGCTTCACGGATTTGGAACGATCCTAAAGTGTAGAACCTGCCAGCAGCTCAAATCTAACCCTCGCCTATGAAAGTCCGACCGCAACTCATTTACTAACTCCCAAGAAATCCCTACGCCCTTCAGTAGAACGCTAAAATCAACAGGGCAACGCACGAGCTCAACCCAGCGGACTTCGAAGAGGTAACGGAGCCACGTCCGCCGCTCGCAACGTAATACCCGTTGAACAAGAGAATCTTAATTGGCACTTGAATGAAAAATACTACTCAAATCAACATTAATATATAACTATTTCATGTTATTCACATCTACAACTCTTTTGTACCGTTATTCACTTTCAGACTCGCAATCCAATACTTTCAACGTATCCCATATTTCCGACGAACCTTATATTTTCAATACTTCAAAGTGTTTTTTTCTCCTCTCTAGCCACCCTTTATTAATATCAAAAAAGTCAATACATGTACATATCACTCTTGGATTAAAATATGAAATCTTTAAATTCAATAAATGTTCAACTCACAATAACAAGAATGAATATTTGAAGTAATATGAATTACTTTCTATTCCATCATGATGACAATGATGATATTCATTAAAATGAAATTACCATACTCTTTCAATAAATAAACATGCAGTAATACTCTTATCGATTACACACGCTTAACCGATTTCTATAAATACTGAAGAGTTCTTTCTTGCAAAACAATTTACAAGGATAGTGCTACTCCTTACACGAATTTATACATCTCTTTTTAACTTGTAATATAACAATGTGAAATTTCGACAGACAATATGAGTAATATTATAGCGATAATTATTCATAAGTTTCACATCAGTTCATTGTTCTATGTATTTGTTTTAACCTTACATTTATGACAATCTACATTTACAACTTGTAACATTTTATCTGATAGTAATCTTGCCTACAATTCTCACAGATTATTCTCGTTTACCTTTCTCATAAGTAACAATTTTATCTACATTTCTCACAAGTAGCTATTCTCACATATTACTCTCACAAACAACAATTATCATCAGTTTCAATATAATTCAAGTATTTATGACACCAGAATACAAATTTCACAGAAACACTATGTAATAGTAAACTTTAAGGACTTTCAAAATAATGTGAACATAAGTCAGTAACCAGTGTGGATACAAATGTACAATAACTTCAAAAAGTTATCTTTACCCCTTTCCTAGAAATTTTTCACAATAGTAAGCAAACTTGACAAGATACATATATAATATATACTACAGAAGTTAACTTAACATTTGGTTTTCAAATACAATATACATATACTCACAAAAAACTGTTTTATACATAGATAATTATTATACTTGTTCTTGAGTTTTCTTCCAGTCCCGGTCCTACGTCTGATCAAAGGTCCAGTCCCGGTCCTACGTCTGATCAAAGGTCCAATCCCGGTCCTACGTCTGATCAAAGGTCCAATACTGTCAGGTTAGGTCCATCATCCAGCAAACTCTGCTCTATTTTTTTCCATAGTCTGGATCATGACTGATATCAGCACGGCCTATATACGGGGCCAGACCTCCGTGGGCAGAGAGCTCTCCAGTCTGTATGGTAGCTGTGTCCCTGTGTTGCAAACCATAGCCTCCAGGTCAGTTTACTATGGCAACACATCTTATTAAGTATCTGGTTCATGATATTTGCGTCCGTCCATCACTTGCAGTTTTGTATAACACCCTCAAGGGCTTAAGTAACTATGTCAGAGTTGACATCTTTATTCATAAATGTGTTCATTCTTTCTCTTCTTCTAACTTCCTGTTTCATGTTATTCAATTGAATTCTTCTAGTTTTATGTATTGCTCCTTCCCCTGCCGTAGAACCTTGAGGCTGTCTACCGTCTCAGCCTCTTCTATCACAGTGTTGTGTCTTGTCGTTACTGTCTCATTAAAGGAATTTAATCGACATAATTTAGAAGTCACATTTCCCCCAATATCAGCTGAAGAAGCTGACATCAACAATGGATGTTTTTCCAAAAAGTCTTTGTGCTGCTCTGTTAAACAGTCTTGTATTGGTAATTCATAATCTGTATCAAATCTGTCCACAATAACATTGCTGATCTTCTCACAATTTTCAGAAACTTCATAATCTTCAGCCACTGTTATTTTTCGCAGCAGCTGTGGACATCCAACCTGAATGCAAGAGATTTTTTTCAACGTTCAACTTCGGGATATCTTCACTGAATTATTATCTGCTGAACCCTCTTCTTTCATCAGGACATCCAGCCCCAGCGAACCCTCATCCTCGATTTCAGCCACTTCTTACTCTTTATCTAGTGTTGGTGACCTAGTTGAACGTCAAAAATTGCTCTGCCGAGTTCTCTCAATGGTTTTCCACTGAAACCTGTCAACATCTCTGGAGGGTTTAGGGTAGGTTTCCTCTTGTTCGAAATCTTCTCAATTGCCCTAGTGGAGAGTACTGTTCGGGCAGCCCTAGTGTCTGCCGTAAACATCACCTTGGTCCCCTGGACCCAACCCTTAACATATACGCCAACACGTCTTAGTAACTGGCGTCCGATTATGTTCCATCCCTCTTGTTGCCTCTCTCGTGTCTTCTCAGGAGCCATTTCCAGGCTGTCCACAGATTGGCCTTTAGTATTCTGGTGGGTTACCTCGCGGCCTGTTGAGTCAAACCTCTCTAGCTTAAAGATTCCCGTGGTTGATATGATGAACCTCTTTCAAACATCAAATTTCCATCAGATACTCTTGGTAAATATGGTTCAGACCTCCACATGCATAACACCTAGTGTCTCTCCGCTGATCACTGTCTTTTCCTTTTCTGTCCTGTCTGCTTTCATTTGACATGAAACTTTGCTTCATCTCCTGTATCAGTTAGTGAAGGTCTTCCTTTGTCATTGTTATCAGTTCACCTTGACCTTGCTTTGGCTGTGAACTGGACTTTTGACCTCTAAGTTGAACTTGTGTGTTATCACTCTCTGTTTTAGGTGCATGTAGGTGGGTTTTCTCAGACCAACCCTTCCTATAGGATATTGAACTGTTTCTGCGTAATTGACTTCATGTGCTACTGCCTCATCAATATTCTGAGGGTCCTTGTTAAGCTCCAAATGTATTTTGGCCTGGTCATCTTGTACCCCAATGAAAAATCTCCTTAAAAGATGTTCACGCTGGTAACTGCTGGTCGGCGCTTGTATCCTTTATCATACAACCGTTTCAGTTCACCTGCATACCTTTCTTCAGTTTCTTCAGGATTCTGCACTCTTTCTTGAAACTTCGCTTCATAGACTTTCGTAGTCTCCACAACATCAAAGCGATTTCTGAGCTCTTGAATCAGGTGCTGAAAATTACTTAAGATCTCTGGGCGCAGTTGTCTAAAGGCAAAATCTCCTGCATCCCCCTGAAGTATTGGTAAAATTTCTTCCAAACATTCAGCATCAGTCCACCTCTGAAATTTGGATACAGCCTCAAACCTTGTTGTACCACACGTCCTAATTCTCTTAACCAGTATAAACCGACAGTTTCACGTTACTCCTGGAATGTCTACGTCTACGCTTCTGAAGTTCTTTATAAATAAGGGACTGATCATCATGTACAGGATGTCATTCTCATCCTGTGTTGTCTGCGAGGATGATTTACCAGTAAACCGTTCTGAGTTGTCTGGGTAACGGTCGCAGAGCGGTGCTGTTTTGTATGTTTATCAGCTGATCCATATTGTGGAGAGAGTGAATCTGTTTCCTTTCCAGTAATGTCCTCTTTTACTGCATTCACCAGAGTTGACGTCATGTTCTGAAAAAAACTCCTTGAAACATGCTGATGAAGCTGGCAGGCATGTTTGCCTGGTCACTACGGGTAGTGTTTTGGTAATTTGATGTCCCATGATGTGAGACTGGAGGTGTCCTTGAACGACTACCCCTGGATCTGAATGGCGTTGAGTGTCTAATGTTGGTGACATCAGCCGTATCTGTTCCTGAGGCATACTCCAGTCCACTGTTATTCTGTGCCTCATGGAGACATACTTTTTCCATTGTCTGTATATGGATGTTGTCCCTCTGTGTCACTGTCTGTCTCGGTATAATCAGACTCTGTCTTCGACCGACAAATCTCGTGGTTCTGGTTCGAATCACTAGACTCAATGGATTGTATAGTATTGAAGGATTAACGAATCACATATACCAATTTCCAATACACAACGGAATAAACACTCAAGTGACCACGACTGACACAGTTCAGGAGGTCACGAGAGTTCACAAAAATGGCGTAAATACACACTAGCAGGGTCTACGTTCTCTGCCAAAACATTTCCTTTCTCGCTATCTCCAGACGGTTCTTACACTGAACAAGCAGTTAAGCAAGCTAATAAAAGTATTCACATATGAATAATAACAATATTGAATATTGGAAAACACTTGAATAAGAGTCCGCGATTTGTCTGTCCTTAATTGTTTTAGAATCTTAGTATCACTGTGCTACTGCAATGTATTGAGATTGCAATCGTCATTTTGGGTCTTTTTTATTCTATGTATACGATTTTTTTAATATACCACACATTTTCAGTTGGTATTCAGGCGTTTGATTAAACTTATCGTGCAATGATTGGAATCGTCTAGGCTTGGAACTTTCGCAAAATTCTGGTTTTAAATACCAATTTCTCGTTTACCACGCAGATTTTGCAAATAAAGGTTTCACAACTAACATCTTAAATGACTTCTTACATATAAATAATATTAGATTTTTATATAGTGTAGACGTAACAAGAAAATAAATGCACATTGTTTTTGTTCCTTCATCTGTAAAATGTCCAAAATGACAGCTGTCTGGTTATATTTTCTATATGTTTTTCTTATATTAAGAAGTTATGTAACACCCATTCCAATTGTTTTTGATAAAACTCGTTCTTCATGATAAGTTGGCTATTTTTATTCCACAGAGTTTTTCTAAAATACGCTAAAATCGTAACTAAAATGAGCCTAAAATATACAAGATACAAGAAACTGTTTGTCGAAATACAAGCTCCTGAGAGCTTATGTAACTATTTCACCAATTCGACGTTACATAAAGCTTCTTTTATCTAGCCTGGAAACATTTTTTTGTCGGTTACCATGGTGGCGAGGGGGGAATATATGATCCCCTGATCCAATACGCTCCGCCCCTCATTTATATATATGCGAAAAGTGGCCCTCATTTCTCCATATGATGTGCAAACGTAAAGAACGTTACAAATGAATAAAAGGCTAACCCATGATAATTACTTCAAAAGTAAATGCTATGAAAAGAAGAAATCTAGTTTTGTTCACTGTGTATTTCTAGAATTACTTAAATATCGATGTAGATTTACTAGAACTATATTAGCCCTATCTACCACGTCTACCGAAGTTACCATCGTAGCAACTCGACTCAAGTCAAGTCAAGTATAATTACAAAGATAATACAAGCTCGTTTATTGAGTTTTTACAATCGACATTATACATAAAACTTACATAAAACAAGTTTTTATTAATTTAACAAGATGTGTTCATGCTGTAAAAGTTACGGAAATAAAGAGGAAGCATCCAATATAATATATTTAAATATAGATAAATAATCATAATAATATTTAATGCAGTAAAGAGTTGCGTTACATTTATCACATTTTGAATTTCTTTTATTATTGATTATGAGAGGATATAAAAGAAGAACTTGAGAAAGGATAGTACAGAGGTACATGGTCAGCTCTAAGGGTTGGGGAGCCCTCTACCAGCATGGTATGCTCGACCTGCACCCCAGGAGTTTGTTATATTATTATTATAAAAGGGCAGTTATTCAACGTAACCTAAATTAAATTCAAAAACATATCACAGGCTGAGATATATCATAAACATTTTGAAAACTTAAATTCGCTTCGACTTTTTTGGTTCTTCGAAAAAATGTGAATTAGCCCTTTATTTTTCTAAATGTTGCCCAGTATTTTCCACATGATATATTGCGGAAACGTATCCGTACTTAGCTCGAAATCCACGCACGCCGTCATTATTAAAACGTTAGAAGCTCTGACCGTTAGAGTTATGTACAATGTACATTTTCCCCATCCTATATGTATTACAATGTATCTAATTTTTAGGATTACCAGGCTTGCTCTGAAAGGATGTTTTTGCTTTAGGCTGTCCAAAACCCTTCGAAGATTGTAGAAAAAATCGAGGTGTACTCTTGATATTATTTTTAATTCAATACTGCCTTTCCCTCGCATTAGTGTAACCACTCTGCGTTGTTTGTTCCTTGCTTTGTGATACTTCGACGAGGGAAATGAAATGATATGAAAGCTATTTGGATAGTGTTATTGTGTGCCGTTGTTTGTGTTGTATTGACGGTAGCACTCGAACATTAATGCTGTCTTTACACTAAAGCTGTTACATATATATAACCAGCATTATTTTCTCGATTAAATAAGAGACCTAATCGCGACTGCCATTTTTATTTGGGTAGGTGATGTTTTTCTTTCTTTGCACTAGTGCATATGGAGAAATGAGTGCCACTTTTTCTCATGAATATTAATGAGGGGCGGAGCATTTTGGATCACGTGATCATCAGAGTTTTCCCGCGCCACCATGGCAACCAACAGAAAAAATAATTGTTTCCAGATCCAATTTAGCTACGATTTTGGCGTATTTAAAGGCAATTCTGTAGAATGAAACTAACCAACTGATCATATTGAACGAGTTTTCTAAAAGAATATGGGAACGAGAGTTACATAACTTCATATAATAAGAAAAAATATAGAATCTGTAGCCAGACAGCTGTCATTCTCGCACATTTTATACTACCGATGAAGGGACATAAACAATGTGCATTTTTTACTCGTTAGGTCTACACTATATAAAAATCTCACTTAATCTATATGTAAGAAGGCATTAAAGGTGTAAGTTGTGAGACATTCATCTACAAAATCCGCGTGATTAACGAGAAATTGGTGTTTTAAAATCAGAAATTTGCGAAGAATTAAGGGGCCCCCGAAGGGGTTATGTTAAGCAGTTATCAACTGCACCATTGGTTTTAAACTAAAATTCCAACCAGTGAATCAATATCCTTTACGATTCCAATCCTTGCACAATACGTTGTTATCAAAAGCTTGAATACAAATTTAAAAGGTGTGGTATCAAATAATTTAAAAGACGTATACATAGAATAAAACAAGACCAAATATGACGATTATGATCTCAACACATTGTAGTAGTACAGTTACTATACGTGATACAAAGATTCTTAAACAGTAAGGACAGAAAATTTGCCGGCTGACGGATGTTACTTAGTTATACTGAGGACTATGAATATCTATATATAACAAATGAGGGATGCAAGACGTGAACCAGATTGTCCCGGAGAGAAGGATCAAACTTATATGTAACAGATGATTATTTTGGAGGCTAGGCTGGAATACCTGGCTCCACTTGTATAAACATCTCAATTCTTGAAATTTCCTCAAGTCTAAGATTTTTCATATACAATACATTGCTTGAGATTTTCCTCAACTTTTAGATGTTTTATACAAGTGGCCCCTGCTCTTTTTACAAAATATGGTTAGTTGGAACGACTAATAAATGTACATATTCCACTCAACAATTAGGCAGACGAAATGACTAATCAATTAAAAAATATAACAACAATATCGATTAGCTTAAGTAGATTATTATCCAATTTTGCTCCTTTTTTGACGCATAAAATCTATGAGGATCGAGCACGTACGATCATATGTGATACTATCCAGAGACATATATACTACTTTATATGGCTTTAAATGTATCTGTACTAACTTATAATTAGTATAAAAGATTATCTGATTTTAATTAACAACGTTGTCTAAAACAGGGGAAACGTTTGTGTCACGGCATGTTCTGAAAGAAATAACTAAAAACAAATATTATATAATTTACAAATGACATGTTAGATCAAGTTATTTTTTTCGAATCATGTGGCCATTCGTGTACAATAGCATTCTTGTGATTCTATCGAAGTTAAGTTTATCTGAAATGATTAAAGATGAGAAAATATTTCAAATGAATCCTTATAGTGCTTTCAATTTGAGATATGTCACAAGAACATGGACACTTCTTTCACTTTCAGAAGAATACGATTTTTTGACATAATCCCCTATGGTGCCTGTTTGATTTTATGTCAAATTTAAAAACAAATCCACTATTCAAATGCTCTAGAAACCTCAGATATTGCAAATATTCTTAAAACAACTGATACTCTGTATTTTTCTGCACCGGAAGTTATCGAGCGAATCTCGGCAACATATCTAGGTCATGGAGACATCATCGAAAAATTCGACCGCAAGTGCAGAAAATGGCTATTTGGTCGTTTTGCATTATTCGATTGCATAGAACATATACACTATATGCGCCCTCGTTTCAAAAGTACATCTACTCCAGGAACCTCGAGTTTTTAATGAATCGCGCTAATTAATTTTTCACCCATATTTAGACGGCGTGTAGGGAAATTTGACACCCCATCAAAGAGTATCCGGGTTACTATCCACCCGATAAACGCAAAATCTTTAATCCCCTTGGTGTTGAACCAATGGGCCAAGTGGCCGCCATTTTACCCAAGATGGCGGAATATGCAAATTAGCAAAGTGGCCATCATTTCTCCATATGGTCTCTTCGGTTTCTGTTGCCTTTCTTATCGAACTTAAGATTATAATTTGTACGGATCTCTCCTAACAATTTGTCCAACAAGACACGTTTTTGATGCTCTAACCTTATTCATCATACATATATCTATATAAACATCCTTTTTCAGGGGACAACATCTTCACCATGCATGCAGAGTAATGGTCGCACAACGTTTCAAATAGAAACGCCGCAAACTGTTCCAAGGGGGAGGTAGCCCCGTACAAGTGAATCATAACACATCGCATGCAGTCCTGCACTGGAATAACAAACGTAATATGTATTCAAAGCATGTATTTATTTATATGAAATTTCAACTTAAGGATGTACTCTTCTGAGGTTTCAATCACGTTCAAGTCTCGTTTTGATCTGGTGTAACGTATTTTTGTAATATTTAACAAATTATAATCAGGTTCGATAGCAAACACACATCTGAAAAACATGTCAAAAAACTAGATGCCTATTGTTTGTAGAACGTTTTTCACAAGATTTAAAAAAAATAACCAATTCGGCGGCCATTTCGAAAATGTATTTATTAGTATTTCTTCCGCTTCACAAAAGGTCAAAATCTCACCCTTTTTGACACAAGATTGATTACTTAAATTGTCATGGTGTCATTAACATGCAACAAAGTAGAAAATAATACATGATTGGTATTGTTTTAAATATTTAGTGTAACTGAAGCACTTTTGACCTTTAACCCCCAAAAAAGTGAAAAATTACACAAATAATAATGGGACAAAAAAAATAAGCACACGAACGCCCCATTTTTTCGGTTGTTTGAGAAAGAGAAACACATTTTCTTTTGATTCACTTAATATTAAAAAAAGTTAAATAGAACTTTTTATATCAAGCATTTAATCTGCAAATAAATAATAAAAATTAGTATTTTATCATTAGAAAATAAGGGGTAGGGGTAACTAAAGTCGCCTTTCTGAGTAAAAGGACTATGAATAAGAAATTTTACTTCCATAATTTAAAAGAAGAAAATAATATTTTCATCAATTCTACAAACATTCATACATATCTGATAACACACTCAGAAGAAATTGTATGAATTTGTTCTGCAAATTGTCAAAACCCAAAATATCGCCTAAAATAACCTATTATGTTAAATTGGTGTCTTTGACCGATTATAGCACTAAAACGGAAACACGGACATATAATTTTTTTTGCATTTTCTACTATGCCATGAACCCCTTTTTCCAAAAATCCATATAAGACAAAAAAATTTAATACAGGAATTTTTTGACTTCTCAGAGGTGTACATCCTTAATACATCAACAATGCACTGCAAGGTAAAATAACAATTTTTCCATAGAAGTGATTTTGTACCTTTATAATGTCTTCGAGTTTTATTTAGTTTTTCGCTAGCCAAGTGTTCGCTTTGTATATACTCCACTGAAAGTTTACAAATTGATAGATATTTTGATTTGTAAGATGTCTCATACAGTATAGTATCCATTCGCAGTAAACTACAGCGTTAGCTTGGCATGATGGTCATGTAGCACAGCACACGTTTTAGAGCATTACTAAAAGCTATGGTAAGGGGGGTAACAAGCATGTCACTAGCCGAGGTTAAATGACCTTAGCCGAGGTTTATGTAAATGATACGTTTAGTTACATACAAGAAAACCTAAATCGGGCAAGTTATTAGTGAACACTTTCTGCACTTACTGGTACTAGTAGTAAACATATTTGAGTATATAACATTCAAACCAGCGTTCAGCGCATTACGTATTTACTATATGTGATATAAAGGTATGCATTACATCACTGGAAACATGTACTTCAACATTAATTCGACACAGTAAACTTTCGATACAATTGATACTATATTGTAATTCATTAACAAATCAAACAGAAACTATAGCCGCAACGCACAGTACAGTTGTTTCGTCCGTAAGACACATCGGTAATAAAGGGAAGGGGGATCCGAATGTGTCCAAACTACATAAAGAACAAGATTTATATATTCTTAACCTTTATTCTTGGTTCTCTATAGTCTGTCCATTTTATTAAGCTGGGCAAAAGCTGAATTACAGTTCCACACTCTCCGTGTCTGCGGAAGGTTAAGTGTAACCTGCACCACATCTGGCTCCTTTGATATCACTCCCACCTTCAAATCAATGGCAGATAAGTAGAGCGTCAGGTCTATTCATCGGCCGACATTGTCTCTATCAGAAATGTCAGAAGCAGAATCAGAATATATAAAATTCACCTCATGATGACAATTATAAAATATTGAAGGTGTGTTTTGATCTCCTATTATAGGAATCCCTGGCGTCACTTCCATGTACGTAATAATAATAATAATAATATACAACATTTATATAGCGCCCTTTATACTTCGCTAAATTACTCTAAAGTGCTTTACAGCATATGGATAATAGTATCCCCAAAATCTAATACTTTGTCATGTGAGTCGGAAGATCCGATGGCAACACACTGTCGTCGTTCACTCTGATAAGACTGTATCCAGCATAGTGCGGTATCAGTCACTCCATAAGAGTATTCAATACGTTTATAAAGTATGCCATGGTCGATGACGTCAAATGCAGCTGATTAGTCCAGCATGACAAGCACCGCTCTGCACTTATGATCCAATGCAGAAGCTATATCATTATGTACACGTATGAGGGCCGTCTCAGTAGAGTGTCCCATGCGGTAGGCTGATTGCATGTTGTCATGGAGAATGTTTGCATAGAGATGAAACTCTAAACGCCGGGACACAACCTTCTTCAAGATCTTAGGCAGATTCTGACATATGCCTTCTTGAAACATAATGAATGGAACCTTTGACTCAGTCAATGATTTGTTCATGATTGAGATAATCGAAGAAAGCAGTACTTCAAGACATTGCTTTAATAGGTCTGTAGGCAGGTGATCAAGCTCACAAGACTTCGATTGCGAGGTCATGATGATGTTGCGCAACTCGTCTTGGGTTGTTGGTGAGAGCTTTGTCAACGGTTCCCCATCAAATGCAATGTCAGCAGTCATGACAGAGATGTCAATGTCAGCAGACGAGTTCACTTCGGCAATCTTTTTCCTGATTGAGCTGATTTGATTTAGAAAGTAATCTCTGAACTTGCTTGCTAAGTCTTTTTTCAGAATTACAGCTTGGTAGGACAATTTTACCTTTCGGTCCCATTACGTTTTTAGTTAGTCTAAAAAGCTGTCCATGATCCTTACCTCATTCTTCGATTCTCTCTGAATAATATGCATTCTTTGACTGAAGGAGAAGTGAACCAGCTAGCCGACATTGCTCCCTAAAAATCTGTTGGTGAACGGTTAATTTGGTCCGTCGCCACTGTCTCTCTGCTGTTTTACGGTTCTTTTTTTTCAATTCGGGTATTTTCATTATACCACAGTGCATTCGGTCTCCCAGATATCACCTTAGTTTGCAGAGGTGCGTGTTTCTCTATACGGGCTTCTATACCAGATGTGTATGCTTCAACAAGATCATCGACCACGCCTTCAGTAGAATGAATGGCGAAACAAGATTGAATATCCTTATTGAAATCTGGTATTGAAATTTCGCGGAATTTTCGAAAGCTCACTTCTTTCCTTCCACGATCTGGCTTACTACAATTCAGTGTTGTTTGGATAGCAAGATGATCACCGGATTGGTTCCCCTTTACATCACTTAGACATGGATCAATCACTGAAATTGCTCCATGAATGACTGAGTTATCTTCCCTCGTTATAACAACATCCAGTGTGTGGCCATGGGTGTGTGTAGCTTCTTTCACATACTGAATCAGATCCCTGGAATCTATTAGCCAGAGAACTGGCGAGCATCACATTAGAAAGATCGTCTAAGTGGAAATTAGGATCACCCGTGATAATAACTTCTGTGGTACAACAACTTGGTTGACCATTCATCAAAAAACACCGTTTTTCGGAAAACATTCTGTTTAGATCGAGGAGACCTGTAAACGAAACACAATCTAAATTGTTTATCACCAGCAATGACAAGTCATGTGCTCTAAATGTGTGTATACATCGTCGTGGCTGGAGGTGAGATGTCTCACATTTAGGCCGTTCTTAAACAGAACAGCTACCCCACCACCACGTTTTCCGAGTCCAGCATTGTGGAGGAAACCATAGTCTGTTAGAACCTGGTCATCGATCTAACCAGGTTTCTGTCAATGCAAGAATGTCAATTTCCTGAGATGTTTCAAAATCTGCAATGGACAATGACTAATTCTTCGCCGAGCGACAATTTTAGGACACAAAATTCAGAGGAATAACTGACTTACAGTGACCGGTTTTTGTTGGTTTGATGACATGTAAATTCTCGTACGATACTGATTATATCGGAATCCGTGTGGAAGTATCGTTACTAGGATGCACAATAGTGGTGCTACCTGATACTTCAGTAAGTGCAGTGTGGCCATGCAAGAAAGTATGCGAGGCGGATAGACCATTTGTAGCGATTAAATGGAAGGGGTTACCAGTGTTCAGGTCCGAGTGGCTACAACCACTGGTTTAATTTGATTTAACAGCGATAACACTTGGTAGTCGCCTAACAGCGCCCTTTCCTGCCCATGTTCAACGTCTTGTGCGCAAGTTTTTCTCCGAATTTGATTCCTTAGAATGTAGGTTGTAGACTAAAAGGTTAACTTGTGAGATAGAACATGCTCTTGGACAGCAAGTTAACAGCCTATACTGTAAAATCCAGGATTGTTAATCCTAAGAAAAGGAAGTTGGTTGAAATTGTAGACATACTGGACATTCTCGAAATTATTGTTATTCGCGTAATCGGAAACATAATATTTATCTAAACATAATCTTAATGCATAAAGGATTATGCAAGAAATGTATTTCATCTCGCTCATCATATGACGTATTCAAAATAGTTGATCAACTTAAGATCCAAGTAGAATGTTTTATAACATTTAATTAGTATTTGCAAATGAAAGTATATAATTGGAGTCGTTGGACACACGGTGGAGTATTTGTGTAATACGTTGTACGAGTTATTCCCCTTCGCACGTGTAGAACAATGCGATGGCGCACTATACTTATTTTTAGTCAAATGGCATGGACAATGCAAACGCTCAGCTACTAGTATGATCATTTCAACCTGGTGATTATCTTGTCAAGTAAAGCTGAAACAGTACACAACTCTCGGCATGTCACGAGCAGCTGGCGACGTAAAGCAAATCAGTAACATGTTACATGTACCAATTCAATTGCCTTTCGTTTAACAGATATTACACAAGCATAGCCATATTGGACTTCCGTATCAAGAAAGCCACATGCCAATTAAAATGTACTAAACCGTTTTTGTTTCAAACAACACTTTGTTCTCTACAATTAACAGACATGAACCTTTTCAAAATATGTACCTTAAGGGCAAAGTCCGATGCGTAGAAGAAAAAGAAATCTTCTGTAACGTGTTGAAAAGGGTACATCTATAAATCTTTCGTTAAAATGCCTCGTTCTAAGGTCATCTAGGCATAACTGCAGTCGAATGCTTCATGATGTAGTTCATTTTAAAATTATGCCTATGGGTTAGTAACTACAGTAAAAAACAATCTCCTCGGATTTTGGACTATTGCATATTTGATAAAAAGTGACAAAAACTATCTGTTTCAAAATCATTATGATGACGTATTTGAAAAAAAAATGCATTGATTCAATCAGTCCGTGCATTAGCAAAAAAACTTTAAGATGCTATTGGTCATGCAAGTTTTGAGAACAGGACTGATGTAGACTGTGGTAAATTCAGTATTACATTTTATCTTTCATGTATCCTCATTAACAGATAGTCAAATACAACCCACGCTCCTCTGGTCATAACAGGAATTGTCGAAAGGATTAATGTATTAGTAATTAAGCATTGAACTGTTTTTGTATAGTATTTATGAACTATTTGAATGACAAATCTTTGCAAGGAAACATAATAATGCGCGCTAGTGTCTAATGATTTGTTTGCTTGCAAAGCTGTGTCATTCAAATAGATCATAAATACCATACAAAACAGTTCGATACTAATGTTTACGTTTTACCTGCCTTTTATGTTCTCTTTTAATATACAAGTAATATTTTAGATTGAATATCCCTGTCTTATCGACAGTCCACAAACAAAATCGCTTAATAGTTGGAAAGCGTGCTGTCACATGCTGATTGGCAAACAAAATACATGTAGTACACTTTGTACTTAAAAAATTTTAACAAACACTTCAATTATATTCCACAATTCTGTATCAATACTTATGATGTTGGGCGAGTATTTTGGAAGGCTGCGAAATGTTCATGTTTGTCTCCTTGTAATAGCGCGGAACTGATACCGGCTTTAAAGTGTTACCTCAATGAAACATACTACCGAAGACACCCAGCAGGACGCCCCATCCTGTCGCATTATGCTGACAACGGGTGAACCAATCGTCCCACTCCTAATTTGCTGAGCGTTAAGCAAAAGTAGAAACTACCATTTTTAAAGGTATGTCTCAGCCAGGGCGACAGAACCCAAAGGCTTCCTCACATGGGCGAACGCTAAACAAATTGCAAAAAGTGAGGCATTGTCAAAGGAGACATTAGGAAGAAGAAATTTATTTAGAAAGAAGAGGAAAAGTAAGGTTCCTAATTTAGTCGCGGCTTATGATCATGCAGTTAAGGGCATATATTTTTCTCTTCCTAATGGTGTAAATATACATATATTTTAACAAATACTGTCTAAAACGACTTTGTATAGAGATATTGGGCCAAATTTGCTCCTGTCTTAGACCGGTAATTGATACAACGAACCAGGGTAGATCCATAGCGACAGGGTTCAATATGAGGTTAGGGCAGCTTGCTGAACCCGGGACAAGTTCGGCCCTTGGGTTACTCCGGTCACTCCTGGTATTTGAGTCTTGAGCAAAAATTTACAACTTTTGGGATTTTAGCAGTGCAGTCCACTGGGCAGAACAACCATATGAACAAAAAACACAAAAACAAAAAAACAAACTATGACTCTAGATTACTACAGTAAAACCGAGAAAATTAGTTTTGGGAGGGTAGAGATTATGACCTCATTTCTTTTCAGTTTTGCCACGGACTGAGATATAGCTTAATAATTCCGTGGTTTTGCAAACTTTTTGCAAACGTGGAACAAACCGACAGGTTCACATGATGTTATACATACACGCCTAGCATTGGGTTTCGTAATGCTCTAATATGCAGATTTCTTAAAAAAACATATTTTGAGCAGGTTCGCCCCATTACAAAAAGGCAGGTTCGTCCAATACCATGCACGGGAAGCCCGGCAGTGGCGGGAAAATATGACGTTGCATGCTTTCTGACGTCATAATAATGTAAATTCCCCAGACATCCCGTCGAACTTACCCCAAGGGGGTGCACATTAGGCAACAGTAAAGAGTTTATAACTCTCCAAATACACGCATGTTTGCCAATCTGTTATAGTTTTATGAAGGCATGGACTTTTCTCTTCCGAATGGTAAAAATATACATAAATTTTAACACATACTGTCCAGAACGACTTTAAATAATGAAATTCGGGCCAAACACGATATATTGAAAGGCTGGCAGGGTTTAAAGATGGGTGAGGAATCCTCAGTTAACCTTGTTGTCCTTGAAAACTCTCTTGGAGGCACCCTAGCAAATCTCCTTTTAATGGTAACATATTCGTGGTAAACAGAGTTGCTACACATTGCAAGTCAAAATTAGGATATTTTCTGAAGATCCTTTTTGTCATCAAACTTGCTAGTTATGTTAATATTATAACCCGGATATCTTCGAAAAGAGCCAGCATTAGACTTATGGGTCAACGTGTACATTTATTTTTTATCGTTTAAAATGTCATCAGCTTTTGATTACCATTTAATGAAAAAAATGAAGTAGTTAGCTTTTTTAATGTCTTGTATAACTTATTTATGCATCACTGCTCATAAAAGAAACATTTGATAACGCATTTATGCCGAAATCAACAACGATTTACTTTTTCGCACCACGTACCGGTTTATAAATAGTTACAGACATATTTGACATCCTTACCTTTCAAACCTCGGTGACTGTAACAAAATAAATAAGATAATGACCTCTGTTACATCTCATCAGAGCTTGTGTTTTATTGTTATTCCTCGACTTGCTGACTTTAAATAAATCTTATCTGAATTCATTCTTAATAAGAATTATCTCATTCTGAATCAAGAAATAATACTCAATATCATTCTAAATCGGTAGTATCTCATTATGAATCAGTATATATCAGAGATTAACAAAAGCTACGCTCTTTTTTTAAGCTTTTAAGCTTTACATTTCCATATTATGGATAAAGATAGGGGAAGTAGCACACAAGTTGGCTCTTGGAACTATTGTATTCAATGGCATCGTATACAATGTCTTGACATTCGGAATCATTCCCCGCCTCGTTTCTGATTATTTTCGATTTGCACTACGTACCTTGATGCTTAATCTATATAAACCCTTATATATAGCTGTTTTATTACATCACATCATCAGCAAATTTTAGCATTTATTGAAACGCACACAATAAAATGTACATGTAACGTATATAGGACATGTATACGTGTACACCTGGCTTTATTCTAGGAACTTGATGTGTGTTTGACGTCATTCAGGCAACCAACGCGTTGTTTTCTAGGAAACTGTCAGCCGAAGCTCCATGGAGTCACATATCTGCTAATGTCAAACTTTTAGGAAATCGAATTAAATTCCATGTCTGCATTGAAATAGAGACTTGCTCATAGGAGATTCATATTTAGAATCGACTGAATACAGATGCGTCTTTTATAGTAACTTGTCATAAACATCCTCGATACTGCCAGTGTTTCTTTATCAGAAGTGCCATCCATGTCGTGTCTGACAGCCATCTTAGGTGCGTTCGACTTGCATGTAAAGATTTAAGAGAGTTCTTAAAAGTCCCCTCGGTGCGTTTTGGTCGATCTGCACTAAATCAGACTACGTATTTACTTTATTTGTGCATTACTGTCTGAATAAATGAAATAAAGACGAAGTTTTAATGGAATGAATCAAACATTTTGTTTTCCGTGAGTCAACTGTTTCCAAAAAAGTCGCGTTCGATATAAATTCAAACAACACTTCAAGTATGCTGTACAAATACCATGTTATCATGGTGTGGTTCACTGGGAAGGACTCTTTTTGTTATATGTTTATATGAAATAGACCTTCAACGCAAACGCAGCAAACTGTTTTGGTTGAAAAAAAATATAATTTTCTTACACTTTAGTGTTTACCTGTGAATGTTGATGTTCACACAATTACAGAACTTATACATGCGGGGGATGTCGTTTCAAAGTCATTCCAGCAACATAATGTGACACCTGGGTCCGTGATGAAAGTACCAACAAGAGGGCAACCGATCATTCCACTATTCAGTGGAAACAAATTCAAAGACAAGAGTAAATCCATTTACATGTTGTAAGTGTCATACAAACATTCGATTAATGACCCCTATTTAGTTGCGATGGATTACCTCCATTTCATACGATAAACATGCCCTACGACAAGTAATACCTATACAAACCAATTTTAACTCAGGTTGTCGAACTCAAGTAACGCTACCATATCTTTAACTGCTGTTGTCATGACGAAGCGTGATCCAAGCCCCCATCTGTCAGGTTCAAAAGAAACGAATGTCAATGATACACGCCACATCGCATCAATTCAGGACGGATTGCACAATTTGTCGACATCAATTCTGTGCTTTAATTAGAAGACGATCGTAATGATTAGTTAAACGTTCCAGTGATTGAATGACTGTCGATGTTGCATCGATTTGGGCGGGGAAACACTGACAGCCCAAAAATTACTGTTTTGTAACTAACATTTTATGAATACAATTAACCCAGTAAATGCAAATATTGACATTTGGTATGGGTCAATTTAATTAAAATGAAGTTTAATCTTAGATTTTGTGTTAACAAGATTCCATGTTTGCAACTCAGATTAGATGTTGGGTGAGACAGACAGGAATAGCAAAGAAGAGTGCCATCGACAAACCCTAAAACGGCACTGTTCTTATATTATCTTCTACATCGTAGTGGAAAAAAAGTTTGACAACATTTACATTTGTCCTTTTGGAATGAAGGGTATTGGAGAAATAGTTTGTTTTGAGAGCGAAATCTGAATAAAGTGCAGTGCGCAACCTTTCACGGGGCTGGAAGATATCGAACATGTAACTCAAGAACAGACGGTGGGAAATCACGACCACCCTATGACTGTCTACACCACAGGGACATGCCACATACTTCATATGATAATATTGCTGACGCCATTTTATGTTTATAAATGTGTCGCCCTGTAGTCTGGTGTAAATAATAGGGAATTAATAAGACTTTTTGTCATTCAACAGCTGAGTTTTGATTATGCCTCAATAGGTGCTTCTTTATTTTGTTAAGACTGGGATAGGAGGTAAACT
>JAULCA010432124.1:0-11321 GCA_032360845.1 Crassadoma gigantea
TATAGATATCAATAAACAGTATCAGATATACAACCACTCAAACAAATGAACAAAACACGTGACAAAAATATAATCGATAGTTCCATCCGTCTTGTAGCTATAAATTAACCAATGATACATCGTTAAGATTACTAACAATCTTACAACAATTACCTTCCATTTAATTTAAGGCATCTGCTCGATCCTTATAGCAAAAACAGCAACATAAAATAGTGGTATGTATAAAAACATAATACGATTCTTGATCTTACGGACAATAAGTATGTTATGTTGTTTTTAAACGTATACCAACACGGTAATCATTATCATGGTTGTGCGTAAACACATACAAATCAGCAGGAAGCCATCATAAAGCTACAAAGCTGACAATACTTGAATACGTAAGCACATTTATAAATATCTAATGCAATCATCTTCGACTTGCCTGGCTCTAGTGTTGTAGACGTTGTTACTGTAAAATATATATATAATATTATAAAATAAGGTGAGACTTCAAAAACTTCGAAAATAACATTATCGTAATTATGCAGCAACAAGAATAAATTGACTTTACCGTAAAAGATATGCTGTACACTTACCTGTGGTGACATCGATCTGTTATTATTGTACCAAATTAATAATCGAGTATTTATTATTGTCAGAATATAAGATTTGTTTATAGAACCAACCGACACAAAACATAGCAATAAAAAAGGACCAAGACACAATTGTATCACTTGGATTGCTTAGAAATGAAATGGGAATATATAAGTTATTGGACATAAAAATGAGGATAGAAAATCTTAACTGATTTCAACATCTTATACAAAGTACTATGCAAAAACGTTAATAACAGAAATAAACAACTTGCATTGTTATATAAATTAAAATCACATAAATAAAATGAAAAGATCACGTTAAGTGACAAAATGTAGTATATCTGTGCAATTTTACATAATATCAGAGGCATAATGAAACAAAATTGTACAAAAATGTTCCAGTCCATTTTCAACACATCTAAAATACAATATCAAGTTATACATAACCACTACTTACACCTTTGAAATAAAATACTGCAAACTTAAAATTGGAACATAATTTAAACCACCAGAAAAATTCCAGAGACAGTAAAATATGATTACATACTAAAAACTAAGACTTCCTAATAACAGGAAATATTTTTAGAATGATATTTCTGTTATTATGTCTCAGAAACTATCCATTACCATATAAAGCCCATCAAAACATTTGTTTGGATGTTTATTGTTGATTAGAGACCGTTTGTGTTTGTCTTTAATCATTCATGAAATGTTTTGATGCACCTAGATCGCAATTGAGCCGTATAGCAAAACTCAACAGTTGCGGTAAATACCATTTACATTAGAAGAATGGTTGGAATCTGTGTGGATCCACCTCTGACAGATTTGTATATTACGTACCATTACAGAATTGATTTCCAAATGCATCAATCAAACCAGAAAGACTGGAAAAATCGTCTACATGAAAAGTGGTGTTTTCATCCGTGGATATTATTTGCAGTTCATTAGCGTCAATTCCTGACCCAATTCCAATCGTGTAAACGGTTATGTTGTCTGGTGAATTGTGGACAAGCTCTGCTTCGTTGATGGTAGAATTAGAATCTGTAGATCTCCCATCAGTTAGAAGTATAATCACGTTTTCTATACCCGGTCGAGCTCCATTTGATGATAGGAAGCTGTTTTCTCTTGCTAGTTTTAAAGCCGAATCGATGAAAGTATTTCCGCCGACGTAAGATATGCTCATGAGAGCCTGATTCAGTGCATAACGATTGGTATAGGCATTCAGATAAAATTGGTTGATTGGGTTTGACGAGAATGTTATTACGCTTACAAGGACATGATTTACATCAATATTGACCTTGTTTGCGAATAAATTAACAAAATCGATTTGTCTCTGGAAATTGTCGGGCCCTTCCGTGGTTGATGAATCAAGTAAGAATACCACATCTGCCGTTTTGCTATCACAATCTAGAGTAAACAATAACACACTTCATTATCAATTTATTTGACTGGGATGGCTCATTATTAACATTCAGATACCAATGAAATGATGTACCTGAATATATTTTTTATGTCATTTCAAACTTGCAAGAATGCGTTCTTTGATCTTTGATATTCATAAAGTTAAAGCGGAAGGCGTAGTTTGCAAGCACCATTGCTTATCTCGGTGGCTTCTCACTCCGGTAACATCCGCAAGTTATAAGTTGTACGTCTTTATCCAAATGGCATGCCATACATATCAAAAAGCAATTGCAACTTGCAAAGCATCTTATATGCAAAGAAGCGTGTTTTGTTTTATTATGCACCAGCTTCACAGTGCAACAGTCAGCCAGCATTTTTAACAGGCATACATTCTTGAAGGGTTATCCTTTCTGATCAGAAGTATTGGACAGTGTTATGAATTGATTATTATGAAAAGTCCAGCAGGAAAACCGTTGGTTTCGTTGTTTAACAGCGGCGTATATGGATTCGAAATGCCGTAGACCGTATGCGAATTCTTCTAAGCTTTTTTTTCAAAATCCATGTGTATGTTATTGGTGTAGAATTATTAAGCGCATTGGTTCAAGAAATCCATAAAAGTTACTCTCTTTTGTAACGAAATCTGTCTGTGATCAAGCAGTGTTCTCTGTATTGTATGTGTACGAAAATGAAACCCGTCAAAATAGCAGAGCAGAACTGAAAATTCAGTATATAAATATGTCACTTTTTGTATACTGTTTCCTCAAAAAGCAACATGATTACTCATGAGCAATATAGGTTCCGATTTATGATGAGGGTACGTAATCGAAATAGTATATGTTGGCATGAATTATAAGCTAAATACAATTGTACTTACCCTGATGGTAACGATACAATCGAACGACATTTTTCTAGTTTGATAAAGTTGATAAAGTCCTTGCCATAACTTAGGTGGTTTGAGGTCTGCCAATGATATTGGAGCTATTAAGGGTTATTCCAGGGTGTCAATTTAACGTGGCATTTGTAAACGGTAACTCGAAAAAGTAAAACCCAGTTTCACAAATCTTACAGCGGGCTAACCAATCATCACCGCCCTGTTCAAACCAGAACATCAAGCAGAGAGCAGTACTTATCGATTTTAACAACTATAGTTAGTTGTCAGTCAGGGGACAAAATAACCTCCCTTGATGGAAGAACGCTTAACACAAAGGCCAAAAGCAAATGTATTGCCAAATAAGGAGCAAATACCAGTAGATCTGACAGTGCTTTGACATCATTTATTGAAGCAAATCATACTTCTTTAAAATAAAGGTACATGTTTCTTTTTGAAAGCAGACTTTTTTCGCAATTGCTAAGCTGCATTTCAAAGAGCAAGCAGTAGGGTTGTGCACTTTTTTCGTAAATTCGATTGTCAAAGCAAAGCTGTTCTCACTGCAATGAATATACTTCCGTTCCGAGTACAAGCAATACAATTGTGCACGTTTTATTGAAAAGCAAAGCAATTCTTAATTGTTCGCGATAATTTTTAGAAAGACATTATTATTTATGATGGGCAATAATGAAACGAATCACCATGTTATAAAGCGATAACTTATTTTTGATTACAAGCAACGGATATTCGATACATACCTTGTTCCGTTGGAGCTATAACATAACGGATGAAATGTGATGTATTTTGAATAAGTATTTATCGTCCGTTAGTAACAGCCCTCAAACAAATGCCGAAGCAAATATTTTCTTTGGAGCTTGTTATGATTCGAAGTGCGCTATCGTCAGATGAAATATTTTGATAGGCAAAACGCAAATATTATTTATGAAATAATTATGACAATACTGCAGGAGAAGCTCATTCAGTCAAAGTAATACAAGCAACATAAAAACCAATAAGATACATCGATAACATACGTGGGAGACAGGTGCTGTTTCCAAGTAGAGGCAGAATCTCGGATATAAACTGGAAATTAGGTGCATGATAGATATTGTTGCTGCTAGTAGCGATAGCTTCTAATTCTTGATCATCAAAGGAGGCACCGATCCCTATTGCGAAGATGTCGAGGTCTGGATAGGACGATTTCAGCGAAGCGGCTTCATTTAGTGTTTCATTTTGGTCAGTAGACTGGCCATCCGTCATGACTATGACAATATCGTTTGCAGACGGCCTATTACCGGCGGCAGCAGTAAGACTGTGCTTGTTTACAAGGGCTAATGCTTTTCCGGTAAATGTATTGCCAGGCTTGTAGGTAATGCTTTCAATAGCATTTATCAGATCGTTCGAATTCAAATGCTCATTCAGATCAAACTCGTTATGTTCTTCAGATTCAAACGTTACTACTCCTACTTGAACGTTGTTGGGCCCAATTTTGACCAGCTCAACAAAGTTTTTAACAAAATCGAGTTGCTTTTTGAAGTTGTCAATTCCCTCGCTGTTTGAAGAGTCTAGTACAAATATGATGTCAGCTCGCCTCTGATCACAATCTGTCACAAATATTAAGATTGACATTATATAAAAAACAACGTTTATTAAATAAGGATGGTTTGGTGGCACAGTGGATAACCTTTCACCAAGGCAGCCGGGGTTTGATTCCACGATTATCAAATAAGGGGAATGACATGATTTTTGTCGTAAATGTAAGAGGATATTTTGCCAAAAAGATTGATCCTTTAATTTTGAGATCCATCTTCGGTAAAATGGTTTTGAAATGATATCAGATTCGTTACAGGGAAGACAAACATATTGAAACGTTTTGCAAAGCAAGAATACCATTTTTCATTTTGTCACTTTTAGAGGTACAGACAAAATGGGGAAAATTGAAATAATCAGATATCATCAAGCTCAATGCTTTCTTAGGCTAAGAAGGTTGTACATATTTCTCTGGAATATGTGCCAATAATACATATACTATAATAAAAATGAATGTTTTCTCAAATACTACATGCATTTAGTTTACATAACAGATCACTATACATAATTATTGAATACTGATAACAAATTACAAGCTTTCGTAAGTGCAATCAATTCAGCAATATTGGTTCCTGCCGAAAACGATCATGATTACGTCACTTCCGGTACTTGCCTGGTACAGATGTTGTTGTGGGCGTTGTTGTAGGGGTTGTTATCACAGGTGGTAACGTAGTATCTGAAATGTACGTATATTATTTATTTCATACAAATTAATCACTGTTGATATAAATTCCTTGAATATTCTCAAAACAGCAATTTCCTAATGTTTGACACCATAGACACAGGGACGGCTTAAAGGGCGAACACATTGCGATATAAAACAAATGTAAAATGAAAATGACATCAAATAAATGAAAAGGTAAATGAAAACACTTGAAGTGGCTATGGTGACTTATTATTTTGGAACAGAACAAAAGTTTGCAGATAATTTAATATTGTAGATATATTTGGTTTAATTTTTTTTAAAAACATTACCGATGAAATAACTTACTGATGCAATCGACTTGAGTAAGCTCAATCTCCGATTGAAGCGAAGACAGCGTGAAGAAATCGGAAGTTTCGAAAACATGATTTTTGTCAGTAGCAATAGCCCCTAGTTCATCCTTTCCATCGTCAGTAAGTCCGATTCCAATGGCAAAGACCTTGACGCTGTCGTTTTTCAACAGGGAAGCCTGTTCCAGAGTTTCCTGGGGATCGCTTGATTTGCCGTCGGTAAGAATAACCAGTATGTTGTTTGCATTAGGACGATCACCTGCTTCACTGACAAACACGGAATCACGGACGAACTCCAAAGCTTTCCCTGTCAAGGTGTTTCCAGTATGGAACGAGATGTTGGTAACAGCTGACATCGCATCATATTTGTTGTCATATTGATTTAAGTAAAACTGGACAGCGGGGTTGGATTCGTATGTGACGACACTGACCTGCATGTCATTGGTACCAACATCTAGATCTCCTATCAGATTACTTACAAATTCCTTCTCCTTTTCCCAGTTCTCCGGCCCAAGGCTGTTCGACGAATCCATCAAAAATACGATGTCCGCTTCAGGGATGTAGCACGCTGGAATCACGATGTATACTTATTCATACTCCGCACAATTATATAATGCATGTTCTTCTTTTTTTTCTTCAAAGCTAAGCAATGTGCATGTAGCATTGTTTGAGAAAACCAAACAGCGGAAAATTCAAGTAGTTTTTTAATGGAAACACGTTTAGTCCTATGCCAGATGTGGTGTATACAATATTCACTTCCAATTATGTTTAATTGGACAGTTTAGTATCATAGTATAGTATATATTTCATTATGCCGTATATATCCATATATAAAATGTTTAAAATCATACGTTTGCTGATTAGTTGCAATGAAATTGGCTTTATAATGTTTTTTCAACTAACCATGGCATATTGTCAATATTCGATTACTATACTTAACACAAGTATGCTATTTTAATTGCTCGACAATGGCACCCTCATAGCCATTTCACTGCACATCGTTTCCAACGAAAGCGGTAATTGTGTGTATGCGCATCATTATCACCGTATGCCTTCTTATACAAAGCAACTGAAATTCTGCTTATTTATAGGTACTAACTTTTAATGAAAACGCTGTCATTTCCGTTTATGAAGCAACATCAGATCCCAAAGAGTTTACAAGCATCTTGCGATAAAGACATTATAAACGACATCATGTTCTTTAGACCAAAGCAGTGAAAACCCATGTGGATATGATACTATGCACTTTTGTTTCAGTATCATTACACTTGGCAAAGCAAATCACACCAAATGCTTAAAGAAGCAAATATGAAGCAATTTATTGAAAATATTTAATGCCATTTCCTGAGATAAATTCACACGTTATATCAAGTAATTTGTTTTTGTGTACTGAAGCACATTGAAATAAAGCTTTGCATAGTAAAATAAATTGTTTGCTAAATATACTTGCGTGGAGGAGTTGTGGGAGCTGAAACAGCAGGTTAAGTTAATCGATAACAATGTGAACAGTGTTTTCACATTGTTAAAACTTGTTAGCTTATAAAAGATTGTTTTATCTAACTGTATTAGTTGACCGAGATATTTTAATTTCTGATAATTCCTTTGTGCGTTAATCATTTTAGATAAGCTATCGTACTTTTTTGCAACAAAATCAACATTGTCTTGCTTATTATTTTGTGATTCCTACTTAAATATGTTATGACCTACCAGTCGTGGGACAAAACGATAGTCCGGAAATTGTGTCAACCAAGCCATTTACTTTGGAAATGAGTCCCGGAAATGATGTATTGACAGCATATGTTGGTGATGCTATATCCTGTAATTCAGTCAAGCCGCCCGTGTTCGTGGATATAGCAAACGTTACAATAGTTACATTTTGGTCCTTAATAAAGTCAGCTTCTTTTGCAGTTTCTGTTGGTAAAGTCGATTCGCCATCACTCATCAGAATAATAATATCAGTAACATTCGGCCTGTCACCGTTTTCTGGTTTGAAAATATTTTCGCGGGCATACTTCAATGCGAGGTTGGTAAATGTATTCCCTGGCGTGTAATTTGTAGCCTGAACGGCATCAAGAACGTCAGCAGAGTTGTTGAACGTGTTAAATTGAAACTGAGGGTGTATGTTTGATTCGAAAGTCAGATATGCGATCTGAACATCATCAGGGCCTATTGTGAATTGTTGTATAACCTGAGATGTAAAGTTCTTCTCGGCTTCAAACCTAACGCCATCGACACTGTTTGAGGAATCCACGAGAAACAAGACGTCAGCCACAGTCTTACTGCAAGCTGTTAACATGACAAAGGGAAATATGAGGTTAAATATCCAATGGAAATGTTAGCGAAGTTGAATTTGGATTAGCTAGATGTTGCTGGTAGAGTACATGTATTTCATGGTTAGTCAGGGGTTATATTTATATGCAATTGGACAACATCCTGACATTTCCACAGGAAAATGGGGATTTTGAAGAATTTGCTATGTTTCCCTTATTGGGCCCCGCCCCTCTGCCCCCAGGGGATTTATACAACATTGGTTCTCCTTCACAAAATAAAGTTCCACACAAATTTTGATCAAAATGCATTCAGTCGTTCACAACTAGTAGCGATTTAAATAATTAACCTTTTATTTCCCCTATTTAGCCCCGCCCCTCCAGCCCCAGGGGAGCCACACCCTACATTTATACAACATTGGTTCTCATTCACCGAATAAAGCTCCAGACTAAATGTCATCAAAATCTATCCAGTTGTTCACCACTAGTAGCGATTTAAAGGATTACCCCTATTTCCCATATTAGGCCCCGCCCCTCTGACCCCAGGAGAGCCACAGCCTCCAATTATACAATGTTGGCTCTCCTTCACTCAATTATGCTCCAGACCAAATCTGAACAAAATCCATCAAGTTCACATCTAGTGGCGATATAAACGATTTCCCCCTATTGGGCCCCACCCCTCAGGCCCCAGGGGAGCCAGTTCCTCCATTTATACAACGTTGGTTCTCCTTCACCCACTTATGCTCCAGATCAAATCTGAACAAAATCCATTTAGTCGTTCACAACTAGTAGCGATTTAAATGAAGTGTTGACAGACGACGGCCGACGGACGACAGACGACGAACGCTGCGCCATGGCATAAGCTCACTTGCCCTTCGGGCAGGTGAGCTTAAAACGATATTTATATCTTATATTTGGTATATTTTCATTACCATTTATTTAGTCGGTTTATCGTAGGATGGCTTTGTGCTTCATAAGTTTATATCTTTTCGCACTTGATGATGTACATACATTATGGACTTAAAGAGTATTACATATCTATAATATGTTTACCTCATTGAAACAGTTATTATCATAAGAATATAACACTACTTAATTATAATAGTTTGTGTTTATTAACAATGAGTCATCAATGAAGCTATATAGCATAAAGCATATAAATATCGTTATTTTCATATCATTAAATTCTCCTCCCAGTATCTTTTGTGTACATCATAAAGTAAAACCGTGTTATTTGTCATCATAATCCCAACTTAAATTTTGACGATATAATGGAGTTTGGGCAATACAATGATGGAGGTGTATTGATGTACTTTTAAGAAAATAGGATAATACGTTTATATATATACATGTAAGCGATAAACAAGGTGGCAAAGCAAACAATGATATTATAATAAATTATCATTATATAGTTATCGACTCAATTGTATCAGAAACAATAGCATAACCATTTACAGCAACCGTGTTAGATAAACCATGCAAGAAGACACGATTGCTGTTTTAATTAAACGACTATATTGATGACAGAAAGCTATTTCCCTGACCATCCTGTTTAGAACGTTAAGCGTAAGGAATTGCAAGGACACTGTATCAAATTGACGCTTCATTGACAGTACAATATAGAATCTGTCATTTTTGTTGAAATCAGCGAATCAATCATAAAATGTTCGATTGTAAATGATTGATCACACAAGAGGAAATCTGCATACTATCAGAACAATACGGTATTATACGTTTAGCAAACTTTGAACGGGAAAAGCAAATAAAAAACCAATGACAAGAGTTACTTGCCGGCAGTAACTGTCGTGGTTGGCGTAGTAGTTTCGATAGTCGTTGGAGTTGTCGGTAATGTTGTAGCTAAGTTAACGAAATTGCATTAAAATTAAACAAAATGAAATAAATAGGTAAAGACATATAAACTAAATGTATGAAAATTCATCGCTTTTGTAGATTCAGCTGTGATTTACAGAATTTACAATAATGAACAAATCACACAACGTATAATTGCTGAAATGGTTATTATACATTATATTACTATGAAGAATATGTTTTCTTATAAATTAGTAGCGAAATGTTCACTCATCAATCAACTTATTACCAAGAAATAACGAGACTTCATATATTTATTTTTGTTCACTGTTAACTTTTTCATGCATATGATGTATGTGTTCATTTTAAGTGTTTAGTAAATCTTGAATAACGGTTCATTTCATTATGCTGATTCATAATTAGGCATAATATTTAGAAACATACCAGGCGTAGTAGTTGGACAGGGAACAAGGCCCGATATTTGATCTATCATTGATTTAACCTGGGCAGGCAGACCGGCTGTTGTAGTGTTTACGTCTTGGATGGCGAATGATGGGGATGCAATATTCTGAAGTTCAGTTGAGTTGGCCAAAGCAAAGGTGACAATGCTTACATTCTCATTCTTGAGAGTTTGAGCATCTATACTAGTTTCTAACGCATCCACTGTCTCTCCGGTACTGATCAAGAAGACAATATCCGTTGCGTTAGCCCTGTCACCACTTTCCGGTTTGAATACTGATTCAGCAAATGTTAAAGCCAAACTGGGCGTCGAAATTCCAGGCGAGTAAGCAGTGTTTGAAATGCTTTGAAGGATATTACTGATGTTGTACCATTTGTTTAATAAGAACTGGCTGTGAACCTCTGCTGAAAATGTCGCAAAGGCCACCTGGACATCGTCGGGACTGATGGTAAACTCCTCTACTATCTTAGAAATAAAATCTTTTTCCTGTTGAAACTGTTCTCTGCTAACGTTTTCCGATGAGTCCACAAGAAACAAAATATCAGCGACTGTTCTGTTACAATCTGTTGACAGATTATGTAATATTTATGCATTAGCTATACCATTTAGTGAATTCCCCACCTCTATTTTGGCAAAAAAAACGATTTTAGGTTTACAACAACTAAACATCTTAAAATTGTTTATGTTTAGTGACGCAACATTATATGTTTTGATTTGGCGATAATTTCAAAAGAATATCAGAAATCTACTCCTTGTTAGAGTACATAACAAAATGTATTATTTTATATCCAAAAAGTATTGTTGCTTTTAATTGAAGTCGATGCAGGGGAGATAACTTGCCGAGGTCCAAAGGAACCGGCGGTGTTGTAGTGATCGTTGTTGTTGCTTCTGTTGTAGTGGTTGTTGTTGATGTTGTCGATGGCAGAGTGACTTTAGTAAAGTAATAAAAAACAAAACATTGAAAAATAATGGACACTTATATAACTTTGATTCCTTCTTATATTTCTTTTGAACTCCAAACATCAGGTAGGGCGTAAGAATTGTACTTGCTGTCCCCATTGCATGATCGTAAGAGGCGACTAAGTATGGGATCTTATATTTTCTCTTCTTTCTAAATAACTTTCTTCTTCCTAATGTCTCCTTTGACAATGCCTTACTTTTGGCCATTTGTTGAGCGTTCGCCCTGGTGAGGAAGGCTTTGGGTTCTGTCCCCTGGCCGAGACATACCAAAGTCTATACAAATGGTAGTTTCTACTCCTGCTTAACGCTCAGCAGTTAAGGAGTGGGACGACTGGTTCGCCCGTTGTCAGTATAATGTGACCGGGTGGGATGTCCTGCTGAGTGTCTTCGGCAGT
>JAULCA010432179.1:0-11316 GCA_032360845.1 Crassadoma gigantea
GCAGTATTATATTAACAATACCGAATATCCCAACAGTTCAAAAATTAATATTCAATTGTTTTTATATCTATTACATGCATTTTCGCTACTAAAAATCATTTACTCATCCATATTTTTTCCGTTTTCAAAAATGTCGATTTAGGGAAATATGGGCAGTTTTCCGCCATACCTCTTATTTGCTACTCTACGTGTCCGTCTCCGGCTCCTTGCTAAGTCTGCTTAAAAATGAGAAATATCTAATAGGACGAGGAAACCGTTCAAACAGACAGACCGGGATTCGAACAGGGACAAACGAACTCTATACGAACTTTCTTGTCAAAGTATGCTACATGCATCTCTAAAATCTAGTTGGTTACCCGAGAAGTCACTCTTCCGTCCCAGAATATCTAAGTCCGTGGTGAAACATACAATTGGCACAGTACCGTTGGTCATATGTATCAAACTTTTACGGTCAACGAACCAGACCTGACTCGAACTACGTACATTTAATTGTTTGTTTGGGGTTTAACGTCGCCCTGATAACATCCAAGGTCATATGAAGACGGGTACCCATGGAGACACCGACGATAAGACAAAGGAAATCGAGATTTAAAAAGGGCTCGGAAACTAATCTGCTGTCGGGTCGCCAAGGTCCAGCCCGATCTAGGACAAAGGTAGAGTTTAGTTGAATAGACTTTGGCCTTAACCCACTTTTAAGGTCACAGATCAGAGATTCGTTTGCCAACAACATTGACTTACAGGTGAGAAATGCAGGCCCATTGGGCCTAGTGTTACATATGACGAGTCGCATGTAATATTTTGTAGTAAGTAAATTGAGAATAGAATTAGAGTTCGTTTTATCATTGATGCATATTTAAAGTCAACTGTTATGATATATTTTAACAATAAACTGCATTCTGAAACTTTGACTTCGATGTGTAAAAGGTTGGGAATCGCGAAGTCACGTGATTTTTTAGTGTCGTTCTCAAGATGGAAAGCACAGCCTCACGTTTGTACACTAGGATTGTGTCCAGTAATTCAAACACTGCAAGTTACAGAATATGTACAATAATCATTATTTATTATGTCCATAGAATTGATTAGCAACTAACAATAGTTTAAAGCCATCTACATTTGTGCACGGATCAAATGTAATAACAGGCCGAGAACCAATGAAATTGCAGACATCGTACCCATTTCATTTTTGAAACATAAGACTGATAGTCTACTATAAACTTGAAATATCCTTTCTAGAGTCACAATTATGACATTTTTTACGTTCTTGGCGCATAATCTGCGTAAACCTGTGTATTTCGACAACCTGGGTATGGCGATTTCATAATAGTCCTGGTGTTGTTTTGTTAATATCTGTATTCAGTAAGGTATACATTCTATAGATTTATTTCCCTTGTGGTAGGGAAACACGTTTATTTGTTTCCCGTGCTTTTTTATGTTCATAAGTGCGAAGCATGGGTTCGTTTTTCTCTATAACAAGAGCAATAAATGTATAATATTCCAAAATAAAACAATACTAAGACATTACAGACGGTCAGGTTCAGTGACATGAAACTCCGGTTCAGAGTGTCTTGCGCATTTTTCTCGAGAGGCTCCGAATAAGGGAAATATGACTGGAGAACTCGAGCTCGTGAAAGGAACGTGATGTTTTTTTCCTCTCCCCATCATGCGAAAAAAATAATCCAAAAGACATGTTCTTATATAAGATGAAGTATTATTATATTAATGTTCGAATAAAATAGAATATTTGTGTTCATTATCATCACTCCCATTTACATCCATGAAAATTCGTCTAATTGAATAAAGAGTCATTTTTTTAATTAGATACGTATATATGAACCAGAGCAAACACGAATCAGTGTCAAATTTAACAAATAGCATATTGATACTGTCGAAATTTCAAACTTTAAACCGGCTTCAAAGTTACTTCTTCACAAGCTGTTGATGGAGAACAAGCACCGTCCTTCACGTCTTGTGGTCATTATGACCATGCTCACTGGACCTGCCTATAGCGGACAGGTGACGGTTAACACATCAGAGAATGCCACGAGGTAACCGTACTGTGATCAAAGGATAACCACCGTAATCAGTCCTTTTAAAAAACGTAGGTTTCTGTCAATAAATTCTCTTTTTGTGTGTGTGTGTGTGTGTGCATTTGACTTTGCACAAAGATCATACCAAAATAGTTTTTGTCTGAACTTGATTCCTTTATGAAAACAATATAACATTGTTATCGAAGTTTCAGATTTACAAGAAATTATAACAACATGAAACAATAATTGAGTAAGCTGTAATCCACTAGATTTTCCTTGCACGACTTCGTCCAAGATGTGACACAGTAGCATGCTGTAGTCGAGGTTTCCAAACAGAAGTTCAAGAAGTTTCGGCACTGTTGTGAACGAATCCATCACTCCTGCCGCAGCACATTGTTGGTCACGCTTGTATTGTCTATTTAACTGAAATATAAAATAAAGAAAAAAAATAAGGGAAAGAAATACTATAACTATGAAACTATGAAATGTACACTACGACGAAATCTGCAAACATGGAACAGTTCTACAAATGTCTTGGAAACACTTTCAAAGATCCCCTGTGTGTTGGGAAGTTCTTTTCCCTGCATGGCCATAGCGTTATTAAATCATTCTCAAAGGTGTGGGGTGGGGCGGGGGCGGGGGACTATATGGCCAGGTTTCGAACCCCGTTTACGGAAAGTGCCGACGGTTCCCAATTGCCTGGACGAGGTGGTAGAGAAGAATTGCCTATTATGTTAGTAAAATGATATCAACTGTTATCAAAGACCCTTGAATAACTCTACACGAGCAGCTGATAATATCAAAAGTATGCATTTCATTAGCAAGATATGACATAGTTATAAGTATGTGACTTAGATGAAAATTGGCCGACTACAAACATGTACACCACAAGGCAATTAATGTGGTTATTTCGTTCCTGCTGTCTCCCGTTACTTGGACGTAGATGAGGAGAGTGTCAAGGGAAAGTGAGTGTTGGGGTTGAGGGCACATATGGACCGAAGATTTCAAAAACAGAAGTTGTTATTCCCTGGATAATGTTTAGCATTTCGGGTAATAACAACAACAGGGTTTACCCGTTGTTAGTGTGATGCGACAATGTGTGATACACTGTCAAATTTGCCTTCGATATGATATTTCAGTGATGTAGCACTCTTACAATCGCCATCAGATCCGCGCTATCATAAGGAGGCAATAACTCCAACATACCGCTTCAAGCACACATACACACACGCACGCAAACATCAAACACATATGGAGGCACGTCCTTGCGTGACCTTAGCTGTTAATAGAACGCTAAACGGCATAACATCAAACCAAACCTAAGAACATATATATCTTTTCCTATGACAGATACTTACGGTAGCTGAGTACCTTGACCTTTCCGCTGTTGTAACCTGTCCACACCTGGTTGTCAGTATGGACGGCCAATGACCAGGGAATGTCCTCGTCCGTATGGAGAATCTTGAGAAGATGACCATTGCCGTCAATCAGCTGTATAGAGCAACTATACAGCTCGGCGATCAGGATGTTGTTTCCCGCGTCGTACTGGACATCCTGAGGACAGAACTGGACAGTCTCTTTGCCATAGTAACGCTTTGAGCTCGGGATTATCTTCCTATCTCCAAAGTATCGGAACTTGAGACGAAGATGTTTGTCTAAAATGACTAGATGACTAGTTTCGTATTCCGTTCTGTTGATAACGGCCACATCACCGGAAGAAAGACTTGCAGCAACTCTTGAAGGCTTGATGAACAACCTCTTCCGATGGCCGTCGTATTCTGCTTCCGCCATTTTGTAACCTTTGACGGTATACTTCGCGATCTTCCGTGTGCTGAAAGCAGATACGGAATAACTCCATTTCTCAACTAGACTCATCAGAAGATTTCCTTCTGTCGTCAAACAAAGAGCGCGCGGGGACAGTCTGTCGAGATGGAAAAGTGTCTTCGATGTTCCGTCCGGTAGAATCTCTTGTATAATATGTCTGTCCGGACAACTGACCACTGTCCGATTGTCTGCAGTATTAGCGATACAGGCTACAGCAGTGTCGAAATGGACTGTCTGTTTGACATCGCCCATCCTGGAGACCAGTTTAATCTCGTTCATTCTCTCAAGACGTATCCAGCATTCATCGGCCGATGCTAGCGACGGACAAATGAAACAGATTCCGAAAGAGGATGTCGTCTGCTCGAACGCTGAAGTGACGGTTGTGTCACACACGTTATAGCCGCCATCTTGTTTTCTTCTTTTTGCGTTTTCGTGTTCTTCACGTGTCTCAGATTCGTTTTGGAAACGATATTGGTAAGTATCCTGATGCTGAATTTCAATATCTCCGAATATTTCCCTAAGATGGCCGACGGTGCCTGCTCCGTGCACAAAAGCAACGGATCTAGGAGACTTCACGGAAACCACCTGTCTTTTATATTGGTTGTTCCGATGGTATTTCTCAGTTTCTATGATTTTGGGGAAGTTCTCGGACTCCAATGCAACTTGTATAATACCACGAGACTTCGTTGCATTCAGGAGTTCCGAATCTAATCTAACTTTGGTTTCGGCGATGTCGTAATCAGTGTCGTTATGATGCCGCTCACACATAAACATGAGCTGTTTTGTGTATTGGCTGACGGCGTCTTGGATGTCTTTGCCTCGGCGCTGAATCTTGTCGACAACGTCTTTGGACTGAGATCGATTGCCTTCGTTAAAGCTCTGGAGTTTCTCCATGTCCTGTTGTATACCCAAAACAACAGCTTCAGTTTCTTTGAGATTCTGGAGCAATGTCTTCTGTCGTTCTTTACCGACTTCCTCGATCTCGCGAAAGATGTGGCCGGAATGGTCAAGTTTCGTACACTCGTTGCACACAAGCTGGTCACTACACGAAAAACAGACCCTAACGAGGGGATGCCCATCGTGTTTTCTGCAACTCATAATTATCCTATCAGAACTTGTAAGTTTTAAAACGTTCTGACGCGTGAAAATATGCACAGATGGGATCGCAATCAGTATACGGTTATCCCATCGAGGTACATGATAAATGTGACGTTCTGTAATAGCTGTGAGAATCAGAAGTATAATACAACCCTACAGACGTTAGGTGATTAGTCTATGTTCTTAAAAGATAACAGGTAGGGGTTAGATATAGGTCGGTATTAGATGGTATTAGATAAAGCTGGCACACATTTTATTGAACAGATCGGCAAAGTTCGCATTATTCATTATTATAAATTGAATGAGCGTGTATAGCCGATTAATTTTGATATTTTACGGAAGCATGGCGGCGATATACATGAAGCAATATATATTTGTGTATATAAATGTACACTAAAGAGATCAGTTCCATTGTTATAATCTAGAATCACACAGTCCGGAAATTCGCTTTCCGGACGGTTATACATATGATGTATTCTGAAACTGAATATTATCAATAATTCAAACATTTCGTTATTTCGGAATATCAGAATCTGAACAGAGACATATTTAGAGTTCGGTTAAATGAATAATAGGTATCCCTTCGACAAACGCAGTCATTTTGTTTGGAAATGTGAAGAAAAGCTACTTAAATTTACCATCAAGTTGTTCACAATGTATTATTTTATTCATTATGATAAAAACTGTCCAATCCGACAACTAGCCGAGTCTACATAGCCTCACGGTCGGACAAGAGAGGTTCAAACTATATTTCAACACGTGCTGATAGAAAAACGTTCTGGTATTGTTGGCTGTTTAATTACATGTAATAAAGTTTAATTGGAAAGGCAGTCGGAATACGCAGGTTTCGTATTAGACAAATTCTACATCGTATATAACTCGTAACCTACTACAGCAAGGATTATCAAGTATTTTAATTACCATTGCTCAAAGGGGCGTGATAATTCAGTATAGCTAATATAGTTTGACTTGTCCTGATGTGTAAAAAGTAAAACTTCCAGGTGTTTAAATAAAATGTCATCCCCGTATATGATCCTTGGGATGTCACTTTTATAGAGAGTTGATTTAAACCACAAAGACATGCAGCATTACATTCGACACAGCAGGGTCAATTGGAACCGTCAGCGAGTATTTTCTTATTTACACTATTAACTGTACCTGTGTCCTTTGTTATAATTTTATTCGTTCCTGAAGTCTAGTGTATTAGCGTATTGGTGAATGTTAATGTAAAATACCTAACATTAGTATTTTCTCGTTTACGGTACGATTGACATCAGGGTAGGTGCTTCAAACATATAAACGATAACAATTTCTCAGGCCCCTGTGCAAATACCAGAAGTACGACACTCGAGCTTTGTCATACGGATCGTAGTTTTAGTCTCCCAAGGAGTATACGGTATCATTAAGGCAAAAAGCCGGAACGGCCCGGCTCTAATACACGACGGCCCTGGGTACCCTAATACAGGATGGCCCGGGGCACCCGAGCTAATACACGACGGCCGTACCCTAATTTACGACGGTCTGCCATTGCGCTAATACATCAGACTGACGGAACGAATAGAAATAAAAGGGCACAGGTGCAATTAATAACGTATTAAATAACCTAATTTGTTATAATTATAAAGATTAGCTGCGGTGTATATATATTAGTTGAGATTATGTTAATATCTACATGTACATACTAATATAATTAATTATACACGTCTGCTTCGGCTTTAATGATTTGAATAGTAAAGAAGATTGTAGTTTATTTTTTCCTTATTTGGTCTGCTGACCGACATTCGTTTGTCATTTTTTTCATCTCAGATTTTCAGAACTAGATTTAACCTTCAATGTAAACCTTGTAACTTCTGAATAACCGAAAGGCACTAGGTAGTGATATTGGGCCTGTAGCATGCTGGGATGAAGGGCTACCAAGTTTGTTCAAATGACTGACCTTGACCCGATTTCAAGGTCACAGGGGTCAAATGCCTTAAAATCTTCAAACGACTTCTTCTCAATAACCAAAAGGCCCATAGTATTGATATTGGGCTGTAGCATGCTGAGATTAAGGGCTACCAAGTTTGTTCAAATGAATGACCTAGACCCAAGTTTAGGTCACAGGGGTCAAATGTCTCAAAATCTTCAAACGACTTCTTCTTAATAACAAAAAGGTCCATAGTACTAATATTGGGCCTGTATCATACTTGGATAAAGACCTACCAAGTTTGTTCAAATGTATGACCTTAACCCACTTTCAAGGTCACAGGGGTCAGATGTCTTGAAATCTTCAAACAACTTCTTCTCAATAACAAAAACGCCCATGGTACTGATATTGGACCTGTTACAGTTGGAATGAAGTGGTACCGAGTTTGTTTAAATGAATGACCTAGACCCACTTTCATGGTCACAGGGGTAAAATGTCGCAAAATCTTCATACCACTTCTTCTAAATAACCAAAAGACCCAGTGTACTGATATTGGGCCTGTAGCATGTTTGGATAAAGGGCTAACAAGTTTGTTCTAATCAATGACTTTGACCCACTTTCAAGGTCACCGGTGTGTCTCTTAAAATCTTTAAATAGCTTCTTCTCAATAACCAAAACGCCAACGATACTGATATTTGGCCTGCAGCATGTTCGGATAAAAGGCTAGTATGTTTGTTAAAAATTGGCCTAAACAAGTTCTTTTCAATGACCAATAACCCTGAAGTCATGGCATTTGTGTAATTATGTACTAGGGAAATGGGCTTTCAAGTTTGCAGAAATTGACAATGATCTGACAATGTCTTAATTGTAACTGCAGGACAGGTGAGCATTTCAGGCCCATTGGTACTCTTGTTTTGTAACCGATTTTGAGTTCCAATTACAATCTTTTCGCATTCTTTTCTTTTGTATAAATGAAGACTTAGTTGATCAATGTGTAACATAGGCAGGTAAGAAAACCCCTTCAAAGAGTTAGTGAATATCATTTGAATTTTATACTTTGATGTTTTAGTTCTGAACAATCTAAAATCCTTACAACTAGTATTACATCTCAATACTGTTCTCCTTTATATGTTGTCAGACATATGTAGTGAGGACCAGCTAGCGTTTTTTGTTTGTTTTGTTTGTTTTTGTATTTCCTTGTGAAGCAGTTTCTGTAATGTTAATTCAGACCTACTTTCATTTAATTATATTGCACACAGTCCCAATATCACTCACTCTTTACTTACAACATGAGCAAATTATTACAGACAGCTTACTTCTAAGTTGTATGATAAATGAGATGATTGTGACTTACCTATAGTGAACTTTCTCTTTCTTGAGAGTAGCATCCCTGATACCCTACTTGAGTGTTAAGATGTCGCATTTGATTAGTAACTTACTCCTCCGCATATCATGTCTTGCCTGATAGATATCAATTGTTGAGGACACCCTTCTTGCAATACATGGTTTCCATAGATGCTGATTTATGAAGACTATGAACAAGTTTTATGGTCCCCATCAGGATCTGCAGAGAATTGTGTTATTTCTTTGTGTTATATGAAGGTCAATGTTTTTTATTATGCTCATTACAGTGCTTTGGGTTTTCTGGTGTAGATAAAGCAGGCAACACTTACCCTTCCTGAACAATGGTCTTATAAGTCCCCAAACAGGGGTGTGTGGGTTGGAAGGGGATTGAGGTTTGTACTCCATCTGAGAAGTTTGTCTGGGACATCTCTTCTAAAATGTATACCATTTCACCTGGAATAACCAAATTCTGTGTAAAAGGACATCTGTTAGATCACTGTGACCTCACTGTGACCTATGCTTTGACCTTTGACATAAACTTTTGAAAAAGTTTGTCGGGTCATCTCTTCTATATTATTTCACCTGGAGTAACCAGATTTGGTGTACAAGGACATCCTGGGAAGACGGAGTGCAGAGTGAAGAATTGAAATTATTTGTCCGGGGCATATTTTCTATTATATTTTTCATTTAAACTAATTTTATTGGACAAAAACAATCAAACAAATGGATTAGACAACAGGCTTAGGCTATATAAGTCTTCTACATGTATTATATTTCGCCTGGAGTAACCAGTTTTGGTATACAAGGACATCTTGGGATGGCAAAGTACAGAGTGAAGAATTAGGTCACTGTGACCTATGACTTAACCTTTGAACTTTCCTTAGAAAAGTGTCCAGCATGTCTTTACTTTATACCAGATTTGGTGTACAACGACATCTTGGGAAGGCCAAGTGCAAAAAATAGGTCACTTTAATCTCTCTGTGACCTATGCTTCTTGACCTACATGTACATGTACTGTTTGTTAAACTAAGATATTATTAACACTGGGGGACTATGGATTGTCTTGTTCTCCTTATATTTCTTCTAGGATGTTCATGTAAATCTTTCCATTGTCCATATTTACCTTTAGTTTTGTACATTTTTACTTAAAGTTACGGTTTGCTGTCACTTCAGTTTTCTTATGGACATCGAGTTTAAACAGGCATTGTTGAAATATCTAAATTAACATTTTTGACTTCTTCTGAAGAATTTCTGGACAGTGGGTGTACAATTTCAGATTTTACCACCATCTTCAGGGTGGGCTGATAAAATCACCCTTCGTCCTTAAAAAAAAGAACTGAACTGTCATTTCTTTAATTCCATTCCCAAATTTCAAATGAAGGTTCCCCTTGGTTTATATTTGTGCATGTTTTTGCACTGATTAGAGAAAACAAGATGGCCACCAACTAGCCATCTTGGATTTTGACATTTCAAGTTTGTTATCCCTATTTCATAAGAAATACTTGACAGATCTTTCTCAAATTTTGTACAATGGTTTTCCAGTCCTTTTTTGGTGCTATCAGCTTATAAGTCTGAATAAATGTACAGTACGAGGCAGATTATGAATTGAAAAGAAATTCCATGTGGGCAATTAAGACCTCTTGTTTTTAACTATAGGTTCAAAACTTCACTAGAATTGTATAATATAACAAGTCTTAGCAGAACGCATACACAAAAAGGAAAGGAATTTCATTCATTTTTATATTTTACTTTCTGACTTTTTAGGTTGCCAAAATATATATGTATCTATACATTAAACAAAATATTTTTTCTTTTTAGACTTTTTCAGCATCATCTACTTTGCTCTCTTCTGCAGCAATATTGCTTTTATTTTCAGTCTTATCATTACTGCTGCTATCACCAAGATCACAGCTCCTGTCTGTGATGTCATTGTCTTTACAGTTGCTGTCAACAAGAGTACAGCTGTCTACAGGGACATCATTTTTAGAATTGTTGTCGGTAAGGTTACAGCTGTCAACAGTGACATCATTTTTACAGTTGCTGTTGACAACATTGCCACCTTCATCCGTAGGAACATCTTCACAAGTACTGCTAGCTGCCTCTTGGTTCAATGTAGATGTTTCAGTGTCTGTATCTTTTTTGTTGTCTTTAGTATCTACTGGTGATCGTACCACTTCGACGAGGTTGTATTTGCGGAACTTGAAAAAGTCACGTGCAGTCCCTAAACAACATACATTTCCGATCACCTCCACAATGACCACAACGTCTGGATTGTCGAAATTGACACTGTGTAGCGGATTTAGAGTTTTAATGACCTGTCCGACGATTGTTTGAGCACTTGTCCTAGCAAGATTGTTATTGCTGTTGTTTCTAGATTTGAAAACCACAGAGTATTTCAAACCCACACCAAACGGTGTTTGAAACTCTTTGACAAGAAGTTTCTCCGCCAATTCTTTAAGGTCCTTTTCATATGCCTTACACGTACCAGCGATCGGAAGAAATCGTAGAGCATATCGTGACTTCTGGACGCGAGTTTTTGCCAGGTCTGTGAAGATTGTATGGGCCAGCTGACAAGGGTCATCAAGTGAAGTCTTGATGAACAGACAGTTGTGGGCCTTAGTTTGTACACTCTGGAAGCGTCTGTTCGAAGATGAAATGGTTGTCTTTATGGCCTTGACTTCCTTCTGAAGGGCTGCTGCAATGTCTTCTTCTTCATCCTCTTCACTGCTTACCTCGGGCCCACCATCTGCAGTCTCTGTCTCGTCCTTTGCCACCTGTTCCAAGTAATAAAAAGTGCTTACAAAAGAACATTTAATATCATTTTCACTTTAATAAGTGCCCAGTGTGCTTAAAAAATGGCTTTTAGGGGGGTTATTATCAGGATAATAAAAAATGGGTTTTGATAAAAAATGTTCAGCATACTTGCCAACTTTTCAAAGTTTCCATGGGGAGATTTTGCATGACGTTGTCTCCTTTCCTAAAAAGGGAGGGTTAGTAAGGGGAGGGTTAGTAAGTATGAAGTTGTGTCCCTTCCTAAATAGGGAGGGTTAGTATGTATGAAGTTGTGTCCCCTCCTAAATAGGGAGGGTTAGTAAGTATGAAGTTGTGTCCCTTCCT
>JAULCA010432201.1:0-11315 GCA_032360845.1 Crassadoma gigantea
TGTTTGTATGAATAGCGTTAAGCTCAGCTATTTAATTGGAGTAGTGATAACGTCTGAGTTACTCAGTATAAATTTGTGGTAGTATTCATATAGTTTGGTTTTCACGCTGATACCCATACGCAAAGAGAGCCCATTTCAAGTTGCGGGACTGGACCACGATCATGTGTTGCATGTTGGTGGATTTTCTAAGCTAACCAGCTATGCTTAGAGACAGTGTTAATATTTCGATTCATGGACACTAGGTATATCATTCCGTTTTACTTATGTGTGATGGATTGTGTTGCTTATTTATCATGAACATGGGATTATACATGTGATTACTGGACTTTCGCTTTTCATATATCACGAGGCTGTTTGACAGCTTTGCCTCTATGTTGCTACTTCCGGTAATGATTGTTTACATCCGGTAGTGTACATGTGCTATTGTTGAAAGTGATGTATTTTCCTCTACACAATCATCTATAATGCTGATAATTAACATTTTTTGATAGCCATTTGAATATTCTTGGCACATGCGATTACTGATATTATGAATTACTGCTCTGTTGATTGATTTAATTCGTATTTTCGAGAATCATACAATGTATTTTGTTTGATACATAGTAATAGTATTTAGTCCTTTGCTGGAATATGTCTTAGGCCTATATTTAACATCGATTTTTGACATTTAATTTTGATTGTGCTTTGGCTTTTTTTTTATATTGTAACACATTTTCCCTCAAAGTTGTAATATATTACTAGTACTTACGTATTATATTATTGGTAACATACATAGTTAATATCATGACTGATCAAAACATGTTGGACCTTCCTCCGCCTCAGGAATCATCTAAGAATCCATTTAGAGCTATGGCTGAGATATTTCACAAATTGTCAACAAAAGGTGGCCAAGGTGAGGATTTGCAGAAGGCGCTGAAGATGATGTTGGAATTTTTAGTTGCGAATGATGGTTTGCCCAAGACTGGACTCAAGCATGAAGAATGCGCTAGTGGTGGTTCTTCACCAGACAACATTGTTGATGAGCCTGTATCTACTTCTCCGCTTGACACCCGTTTCTACAAGCTTCCTTCATTTTCTGGAGAACGTGGTAAATTCGACTCTTCTTTGAGTTATGGCAGTTAGAGGTTCAGTGTCTGATTGATGCAGAGAGGAATACGAATGTGATTGGTCAGTCCATTAGACGGTCATTGAAGGGTAATGCTGCTTAGACGGTCATGCGGAGAGGTTCTCGGACTACACCAACTCAGATAATTGCAAAGCTGCGTAGTTTGTATGGTGTTGTCGACGAGCAGGAGACTTTGCTGGAGAATTTTTATTCTGCCAAACAGTTACCAGAAGAGTGTGTTACATACTGGGCATGTCGTCTTGAAGGATTATTGACTGGTGCAGACTCGTCTTTGTCACAGGGGGAGAGGAATAGGAGGTTACACAACAAGTTCTGGTCAGGACTCCGCCAGGATTTGAGGGAGATTTCTGCACACAAAGCTGATGCTATTGGCAACTATGAAGAACTTTGTGTTGCAATTAGACCTGTAGAAAGGGCACGTAAGAGGGTTATGGATACTTTAGGTACTAAGACGAAGCCAGCGACAGTAAAGGTAGTCAACACAACATCAGATACAGATAATAGAGATGATTTGAAGTCTATGGTCAACCAGCTTACTACCGCCATAAAAAGTTTGGAGCAGAAGTTTGAGAAGTCGTCACATCAGCCTAGGGTAACAGTGTACAGTAGAAATGGCCTGTTCCTAAAAATAAAGGGCATGTCTCAGATAAACATGAATAGAGGATTTACCTTGAACAATACACCTACATATATATATATATTTATAAACTACATTTTCAATACATTTATTTAAGAAGAATGAATTTTTTCTCTAAATTTGTTTTACCAGATTTGGGACTTATGAAAACCATGGTTACGACATAAAAAAACACCAAAATATGCAAAAAAAAACATGATTTTTACCCAAAAATTTGTAACAGAAATACTCGTTTTATCACCGGTCAATCCGTTGGATTTTTCATAATATTTACACATGTGCTGAGTGCAAAAAAAGACTACGTGAAAGCTAGCTTTTCTGTGAGTAGACACAGTTTCGTAAATGGCCAAAAATGTAGTTTCCCGCCAAATTCGAATTTTTTTTTTGAAAAGTTTGAAGCCCACATAGTCCACTTCATCATGTTTATGCCAATTGTAGTGCTGAATTTTTTTTTAAATTTTGATATATGTAATATTACAGGGGTTATTTAGTGTACAAAAATATCACTCATTGCCACCGTGCGCTACTGTACACTGCTACCAAGTGGAAATAGAAGTCAGGGGCACAAGGTTAGTGGACATGGTTTTCGTAGCCGAGGGAACGGTAGGTTCAATGGGAACCAACGTGATCGGCCAGACATTATCTGTTGGAGATGTCACCAACCTTGACATGTGAAGGCAAGGTGTGCGATGGTGTTTCCAGATAATTTAAACTTCAAGCCACCTGCTCCGAGGGACCGACGGTAGGTGCTGATGGAACAGGTCCCGAGATACAAGCTACAGTGAAGTCTGCAAAGACAAGTGAACTTGTTGGTAGTCCTAATGAAGTCATCGTCAGTGTTGAGGGCATTAAGTTTGATGCACTATTGGACACAGGTGCGACCGTATCGACAATCAGCTCGACTTTTCTACAGAAATACTTACACCACTTACCTGTTCGACAATTAGACAAGTTTGTCAAGATTGAGTGTTCTGAAGGAGAACAGTTGCCGTACAGCAGTTACATAGAGGTCCTGATCAAGTTTGATGGCCTAGGCAGGACAAGGGAGGTAACCTGTCTGTTACTGGTAGTTCCAGAGAGTTTGTACAACTCCAAGGTCTCTTTATTAGTTGGAACCAACATATTTACCGTGTTGATGGATGACTGCCTGCAGGAGTATGGTGCTAAATATACACAGCATGGTAACTTAGCTACACCATGGTATTTAGCTTTTAGGTGTTTGTCACTTATGAACCGTGTCATGGTGAGGAACCAGAACGTTATTGACCTGGTAAAGAACATCAGTAAGTTCAAGCTGGATGCAACAGGATATCGTTGGCTCTCAGCATTGTCAGCTTACTCTTTTAACATCAAATATTGCCCCGGAAAGCATAACATAGATGCGGATGCATTGTCAAGACTACCAACACCGGCTACCAATGAAGCTATTGAATGCCTTCGAGGGCACACAGAGCATGTTTCCTTGGATAGTGTTCAAGCTCTGTGCCAGTTAACTTCTCAAGTGGAAGATTCCCTGGTGGAAAGCGTGCTCATGTCTGCTGATGCTTTTGATGCAATGGATGAAGATGTTCAGGATGACCAGACCATGACTCCACAAATCTGGAGACAGGCACAGGACCCTGTTATTGGCCGTTGGATACCATTTATCCGACGTAACCATAAACCCAACAGGAGGAAAGTACCATCTGATCCTGAAAACGCAACTATGACAAGAGTTTGGGATACGCTGAAGCTCAAGCGGGGTGTGCTGTACAGATGAATGCAGCAAGGGGACTCCATCACTAATCAGCTAGTTCTTCCGTCATCAATGAAAGAAAACGTTCTCATGTATCTGCATGATCATGTTGGTCATCCTGGACTTGACCGGACAATATGCCCAAAGACATTGAGAACTGGATAAGGAAGTGTCCACGGTGTGTGCTACGGAAGACACCAACATAACAGCGAGTACTGTTAGTTTAAATAGTGACGACACAGCCTATGGAGTTAGTCTGCATGGACTATCTTACTCTGGAAACCTGCAAAGGAGGATTTTCATATGTGTTAGTAGTGACAAATTACTTTACGCGGTATGCCCAAGCTATACCGACGCGTAATATGCCAGCTAGGACGTCGGCAGACGCACTACTTAGCTACATCCAGCACTATGGAATTCCACACCGCTTCCATTCGGACCAGGGTGCTAACTTCTGTGGGGAGGTTATTCGCCATTTGTGTCAATTGTTGAATATTGAGAAATCTAGAACCACTTCGTACCGTCCCAGCGCAAATGGAACCTGTGAACAATTTAATCGGACACTTATGAACATGCTGGAAACTCTAGACTCGGACCAGGGGAAAGATTGGAAGCGTTTCCTCGGACCATTGACCTTTGCATACAACTCCACACGTCATGGCACAACAGGCTATTCGCCATTCCAGCTAATGTTTGGACGTCAGCCGCGGTTACCTGTTGATATGAATTTTAGATTAGAAGAGAATGGTTAAGCACCTAAGGTGCCAGAGTATGTTAAAGACCTGCGAAAACGAATGTGTCAGTCCTTTGAGATAGCTAGCAGGAAAGCGAGGGATGCCCAACAACGTCAGAAGATGACTTACGACCTTAAAGCTCGACATGCATGTTTGGACATCGGTGATCGATTGCTAGTGAAGATTTTAACATTCGAAGGGCGACATAAACTGTCTAAGCGATTGGAGTCGGAAGTGTATGTCGTCGTAGGACAGGATAACACGGACATTCCTGTGTACCAAGTAAGGAAGGAGGACGGTGATGGCATGATGCGGACGCTGCACAGGAACTACTTGCTTCCCGTTGGAAATCAGTATTTTTTTTTCATTTATATGATAAAGCTTTAGCTGAAGATGTGGCCATCTTCTTTTGAGAGCAGGGGAGGAGTACATATAATTGTGTGCATTTTTCATGCTAATTTTTTTATTATATGTCATTCTGTTTTTGTGACATGGTAGTTATAGAGACTTATGACTTCATTCAAAGTGCTTTTTATGAAAATTATTTTTTGAAATGGATGAAATTTTTGTTTCTTGCATCCTCATAATTGTAGTAAAATATATTATACAGTAAGGTAAAATTGGAATGTTCTAGTAAATACTGTTGTAAAGATGTGGACATTTTTCATGTAAGGAGGGGAGGATGTAGCAGTGTCATTATTTAATGACAGTATTATCTTTTACTTGTAACGCTGTTTATTTTTTAAACTTAATTCTTCATTAAGAGCAGAGTATGTTTGCTCTGCTTTGCTTTTACTATACAGTGTATGTATATATATAAATACATGTACACTTTATATTGTAACACATGACACCTATGTAGAACTGTGTCAAGGTTCATGAAAGATTGACCAGGGGTCAGTGCGCACCCGCGCTTTTGGGAGCATTGTCACTCCCATACAAGTTTTTGGCCGTATCGGATGTGTTGTGTTCTGCAGACTTATCATTTATTAATGAGCTGAAAATTCTAAATTGTGAGTACTTTATTAAGATTACAGTGATTGTAAATTATTTATATCACCTTTGATAATGTTTTGATATAGTTTTGATGTAAATTATATACTTTATCAATTAATTGAAATTGTCCAATTCAATTAATACGGTTATTTGAAATCTGACTTTCCCGCCATTTGATGTTATTCACTCTTTTTATACACAATGAGTTTGGCTAACTTGATCAGTGATTTACATCATGTAGATTATATTAAATATTCTTGTCCAATACTGTTGCATCTTTAGTAGTTGTTATTATTTTATTATTTGTAGCATTGTATGCGCAAGAATAGCTACTTGGTCACGTACTCACGTACGGGTTGTCTCCCTGGAGTTAAACCCTCTTCGTCTATGAAGAGGTAGGTTTTGATGTGATAATGCTTTGTATAAGTAGTTCCATTGCTGTTCAACTATTATTGATGTAAATGTATAGTTTTAACTGTGATAACTGTCAAATACTGTAAACCGCATTGTTTGTATGAATAGCGTTAAACTCAGCTATTTAAGTAAGTATATGTAAGTAAACGATATGATTTGTTGTTTTAGGGGTTTAATACTATGGAATAAATGGGAATGGAAAACCAGTTAGCGTTGGAGTGATCTGTAGAAAGAGATCGCTAGAATAAGACTAGTACATAAACAGATTGGTAAAATGGCAACTAGTGGCTAAGGTTTACACATCTCCGTTCTAGTTTAAGTTTAAACAATGATCCAGTATCTTTCACCTATTACTTATGCAACTTTATTGTTAATCTACACCATTTATCTGAATACCTCTTCATTTCAATATAAGAGGTTTCATTGCAATATGTGAGTAGGTTAAGTTTTCACGTTGACAAATTTTGTATCCCATCATCTTAGATCATATCATGAACCCAGCTATCTTGATTAGACACCTGTGACCTTGAATGTAGGTCAAGGTCATGATCATTCATTTGAACAAACTCTGTAGCCCTTCACTCGAGCATACTACAGGGCAAATATCCAGTCTCTTTGGCTCATAGTCATTGAAAGAAGCTGTTTAAATTTTTAAGTCCATTTGACCCCTGTAACCTTTAATGTGGGGCAAGGACATTCATTTGGGATCTGGCCCCGCATGTGCCTGAGTGGCGGGGCTGAGTGAATAGTGGAAATATAGTAAGTTCTTAAAAATTCTTATTCTTCTGCAGGAATGAAAGAATTCAATCCATACTTGGTCTGAAGCATCCTTGGTGAAGGGAAACTGTATGAACAGTTGGTCCGGTCCCCCATGGGACTGAGGGGTGGTTCCTAATAGGGGAAATATAACAAATTCTTTCAATCCTTCTTCTGTAGAAATGTAGAGTGTTTCCCCATATTACACTACAATATCCAAGTGAGCGATACAGGCCCTCTGGGCCTCTTGTATCATCCACTTTAGTAAGACAGGCATATATAATAATCACTTTGTGCATGCATGCGTGTGTGCGTGTGTCCATGATAACCTTGAGTACATGGTATCTCATGAATCCCGAAACAGATTAAGTTAATATTCACACCATCAAGGTCTACACCTGATTAGATTTTGGTACTTATCGGTCATGGTTAAAGGTTTCACTTGACTACTTCTGAAATAAATATATAGTTCATATTCACAACATAGCATCACAGCAATTTAAAGTCTACACTTTATTAGAATTTGGTCCTTATTAATATTGGTCAAGGTTAAAGGTTAAAGGTCACACTTACCTTGACCACTTTTGTCATAAAAATCTTGTGTACATATCTAATGAATTCCTTGACATAATTACGGTAGTTCATATTCACACCATAACATCACACTATGATCACATCATCACAGCATAAAATTCTACTCATGATTTTGGTGGTCATCGATCAAGGTTAAACGTCAAAGGCTGCACTTTGCCACATTAAAACAACAGGCCCGTGGGCCTTAGTGATCACCTAAGTCAACAACAAAGTTAACTTGATATACGTGTAATGCAAAAGTAGCGTGAAAGTTCGAGGTAGAACTGACAGGACATATCCCTTTAGCTCAGTGGAAGAGTGTTACTTGTTTTCAGAATATCTTAGTCTGGATAAGATTTTAAAATTTAAGGCCAATTTGACCACTGTGACCGGTACCACAGCCCTTGGTCGCGGGGGCAGACCCAGGCCAAAACTGTTAAAGTATCAAACTGTCGTTACATAGTTATAATGTCTGTCAAGTTTGAATAATGTCCAATTGAAAATGTACCAAACATACTCTAAAGTATCATTTTCCTATATAAACTATAGTAAACTTCACCCCCACCCTCGGGGCAAACGTTGAGTCTGTGGATCATGGAATTCACAGTTTTGATAAAGCACCTCGAGCTCATGACTCTTTCATCTATGATGAGTATTGGTTTCCAGCCTACTTAAGTCTAGAGAAGATGACTGTTGAAATGTCTGGCTACATGACAAAATTGGGCTCATCCCCTTAGCCCCTGGGGATGAGACAGGGTTAAAATTGTCAGAGTATAAAACTGTCATCTCATGGTTATAATGTCAATCAAGTTAGAATGATTTCCAATAGAAAATGAACAAAAGATACCAAAAAGTTGCATTTTCTTATTATATAAAGTATAGTAAATAAACTAAATCTCACCCTTCCCCAGGGGGTAAACATAAAGCTCGAGGGTCAAGAAATCCCAATTTTGATTAAGTACCTCATCAACACCCTTTCACCTATGGAGAGTATTGGTTTCCAGCCTACCTGGGTTTGGAGAAGATATTAAAAATCTGAGCAAATTTGGCCCCTTTTAGCCCTGCCCCCCTTGGGGGCGGGCCTGGGCCCTAACTGTAAAATTATCAAACTGTCGTTTCATAGGTAGAATATCTATCAAGTTTGAATAATTTCCAATTGAAAATGAACCAAACATACCTGTAAATATCATTTTTCTATATAAACTATTGTAAACTTTGCCCCCTCCCCAGGGGCAAACATTAAGTCTGTGGGTCATAAAATTCACAATTTTGATAAAGCACCTCAAGACCCTTTCATCTATGATGAGTTTTGGTTTCCAGCCTAATTCATGATCTGAGTCTGGAGAAGATGAAACTTGAAATTTCTGGCTATAATGACTCCTTTTGGCCCCTTAGCCATTTGTGATGAAACAGGGTTAAAATAGCATAGTATCAAACTGTCATCTAATGGTTATAATGAAAATCAAGTTTGAATGATTTTCAGTGATAAATGAACAAAATTTACCCAAAAGTTGCATTCTCCTATATAAATTAAATAAAAAGTAAGCCCCCCCCCAAGTGCAAACATAAAGCTTGAGGGGTCAGGAAATTCACACTTTTGATAAAGTACCTCAAGACTCTTTTACCTATGAAAAGAATTTAATTCTACTATATCTTGGTTTTGGGAAGAAGATTTTTGAAATTTAAGTCAATTCGACCCTTTCTAGCCCCGTCCATCAGCCCCTGGGTGTCAGTCAGGGCTGATATATGTGCATACCATCTAACTGCTATCCAATACTGATAATACTAAACAAGTTTAAATTAATTCCAATGGAAATTAAACAAGTGTTGGTCCAAAATGTGATTTCCCTATATAAACTATAGTAAAGTTGATCTCTTCCCAAGAGGGAAAGGTGTGACCCCAGGGTCATGAAATTTATAATTTTGGAAAAGCGCCTTAAGACACTTCGATCTATGAAGAGTATTTGATTTTACCATATCTGGATCAAATATGGGCTGGGGCCGATATAATTCAAAATATATAAGGTTTTTGCAAAATTTTATTGAAATCGGATCAGCGGTTTCAGAAATGTTGAAAGTTGAAAATGTAAATTGATTACGGAGGAACAATGAGACAAAAGGTGATTAAAATAGGTCACTTGAGACTTCGCCTTAGGTAAAGACAAATGGCTTATTAAATTTTTGATGCAGTTCGAACTTGATCTGTAATCTATTATGATTAAGCCACATGCAAAGCTACAGATTGATATGGTAAATGGTGGCGAAAAAAAATCGGGAAAAATTAAATGCGACAACTGCCAAAGACAATGAATGATGTTCGCCATGCTTATCAGGCGGCACGACAAAGCACAGAAAGGCAAAATAGTGAAAAAAGAAATAAAGGAAAGATGTAAGATCCCAAGTGTGTTACAATTGGGGCAGAAGATCTATTGTGGTCTGTTAAATGTCCCTCAAGTAGTAGATATAAAAGATAATCCCCTATTCTTTAAGGGTGGGGGGCCAACTTTAAGCCCCGCCCCATGTACATTGTATGTAAGTTATGGTTTGAATTTGATGACTTAATTAGAAAATTGTTTGAATCAAAGAAAGTAAAGGGACATAACTCTTCATGTAGACTCTAATTTAAGTAATTTGTGCTGATCTAACAGATCTGTCAATTCACAATCTATCTGTACACCAAATTCAAGAATTACACATTATTTATGTTTAGCATGTATGGAATTGTCTGACATGGTCAGTACGGTAAGTTTAAAGCAAAACTTCAAAACTCACTAAAGGTTCTGGATATACTTTTTCCAAAAAAACAACAAAAATCTACATTGTAAAGAAAGTGGTTACTATGAGAGCACAGTCAGCACCCTATATATGTTATAAACATAAAAAATATTGATACATCGCAAAACCACCAATTCTCAAAAATAACATAGGGCCACACCAATTAATGTGTTGTTCTTCGGGAAATTCGAAAAATAAAATGGTGCGAGCGAGCATTTTTTTTTTTTTTAATAAAATGTTCATTTTTAAATGTGAGTGGTCCCAATGTCGTGCAAGCGATATTTTTTTCAATATTTTTTTTAAAACATATTAGCAGATTTAGTATACAAATGTATACGTATGAACAGGTTTAGGAATAAGAATAATCTTTAATAAAACAGGAATTTACTACATGTATTGTCAATTTGTCCTTGATTTACACGCTATTTTAGTCCAGATTCCCAGCATCCCTAATTTCCAGATTTACTGGACCGTAAATTCTGGATGATATTACATACATGAAAGGTGTATTGAGATGTCCACTATGTAATTTAACTACCAATTTTGGTTAAAATTGGACTTAACACTTTTTGAGCAACAGATTTAAACACAAAAATTAAAGTGAAATGTTGAGGACGACGCATTCGCCGGCACTGCCGGAAAAGGAACACCATAGTCTCGCTTTGTGACTTCGTCTCAGGCGAGACAAAAAAAAAAAATACAAAAATAAAATAGTAATACCATACATGCCAGGGGCCACTTTTATAAAATATCTTAAAGTTGAGGAAAATCTCAAGCAATATATTGTTAATGGGAAATCTTAGACTTGAGGAAATCTTAAGAGTTGAGATGTCATACAAGTGGGGCTAGATTTCACGGCATGAGGCAAAATCTCACGGATTTTCACCGCCGATAAAGTCTCACGGCGTAGGATATGAATTTACGGAAAGTCCTGAAAACCTCACGTTATTTAATTAATGATCGGTGAACTATTTTTTCTGTTGTTGTTTGCTCGAACGCGAGATTCCACAATGTTTTCAGAGATAAATCACGAGAGCTCTTGAGTAGTGGTCATGTGATTGGTCATGTGATCGAAGAGCTTGTGAGTTGATTTCGGTGTCTTTTACAATAAGTTATCTATTTGAACAATTGAAATAAATTCATATTATAGATTAAGTTTGGTCCGTTCTTATTGTTGCCATTCATTGCCGTGATACTTCAGAATGCCTGACATTCTTAGTCTTAACCACTGCGCGACGGTGTTGGCTTCAGCATCAAAATTTCCCTTAAAGTTGATACCTCACACTGTCAGTAGAATTGTGTTTGTAGGATTAGTTTACTGCTAGGAACTTTGATAAATACAATGGCCGGCTAAGTGTATCTTTACAAATATAATTTCACTTCGAAAGTAAAGGGAACGACTGGTAAATATATAAGGTAGGGAGTTCACCTATTTATGCAAAGAAAAAAGAAACATCGTTCCAGTGTGTTGGCCCGAGCCAATCGAGTAACAGTAACGCGAGTGCACCTGCCAGCACACACATGTAGTGCGTGACCTTTACCTGTACTGCTACCTGTGTTGACTCGAAA
>JAULCA010432212.1:1633-13866 GCA_032360845.1 Crassadoma gigantea
AATTACACAATAAAATAATTCGAAACAAATAACAAACCACATTTTAATTAATAACATTTATAACGTTTAAAGGTGAACATGAAATGTACCAAAGTAAACATTAACACCACTGTAGCAGTCAGCTCATACTTTTAGAAAAATAGCATGTTTGTTATAACGATGTTAAACCCTGTACTAGTTACTGCAACCCCTCATGTCAATATTTAACATTTTTTTCGTTAAAAAAAACTCATATAATTTCCTTAATTTAATAATGACATATATTTGAATGACTGATGCGTGAGCGTGACGATTACAAGAAGGAAATGAATGATTATGAACTCATACGTACCCGACGAAGTATGTCGGGCATACTTATCCATATGTATTTAAGAGCACCTCATTACTGTACCTTGTTAACTGATCCAAGTCAATATAAAACGTACATGTATACTATCCTAATAAATCAACTACAATTACCTTAAATGTTATTGGTATACCTTATGACAAACGACGGTTAAATAATTGTCGAACAACTAGACCTTTAAATCAATAGCAAAAATCTGAGCGTTTTAAACTTACAAAGTAGTAGCTTGAATATTTTACAACTGATAAATGCATACAAACATTTACTCATAAATGTCATTTAAAATGTCTAGATGAGCCATATAAATACATATACACACAAAATATGAACTTTATAGTGAACCTAAAATCCTAAATACAAATGCACACGTTCTTAAATGTTTATCCAGTGGTTAAATCTCCTTGATTATACTATGACCAGTTTTTATATACATGGAAATAATGTGAAAGTTAACAGGACACAAGTAGGCGGAATACACACAGAATAGCACATGGTCGGGCTGACGTACCATTATCTTTTAACGTGCAATCGGGGAACCGCACTACACTTGAGCCAAACCGTGTTGTTTTCTAAAGATGTGTGCATTAACTACTGCACAACCCCATCATCTTGTCTTTTTGGCTTTCAGCACCATAAGTTACAGTGTTTCATACCTTTGAAAACACAGTAAATTAGAATATGTCTTATGCATGTTTAAAGGAGAAACATTATCTTTACTGCATATGACTCAAAAGCACATAAGGGAAAGTGTCAATATTTTTTTTGCTTTCAACATGCAAGTAATACTGTATGCAATAAATCCTATCGCCGAAAATGGGTCTTTTGGATATGTGCTTATCCATGATGTAACTAAAAGCTATCGTAATCGACCAGCACCGATTGTAGGATTCCGGTTTATACATTTTAAACTGCCTATTTTTGGAAAGGATAATAGGTTTCTTTCATCATGATGTTTTAAGCCGTATTTTACATCAGTTTAACAATAACATCAAATAATGAGACTCGACTTTTAAATTGTTTAAAGTTTCCAGATACAACTGAAAGGCCGTATTTATATTACCTTGACCTTAAACCTCCATTCCCTAAACTTTCACTGCATTGTATTGGATTTATTCTTCTAGATCTCGATTCTAATATATATATATATATATATATGGTTGACGGAGATATGGATGGAGGAATGAATACATATACCCGAAACGTCGCCAGATTATCATTATTCGTTAGGGGCCTTTAAATGGTCACAACTTGTATAAAATGTTTCACTTCAGAAAATGGAACCAAAAGCAGCTAATAACGAAGATGATGTCAGAAAAATATTGGAATTCAAATCAAACGAACTTTATCCCTATGATATACTGTATGTATCTTTTGCAAAACATAGTATAATAGCATGACTAAAATTAGAATTAATATGATATACCAAAACTGAAAGTAAAGAGCAAACCATGCTGTAAAAGTGGCCATGCTCTTGACTTGATTCATGGCAATATTTACAAATTTACAGGTTGACTTTTTTTTAGCAATTTTGCTTCGAAACATATCTTGCACATTTGCGTGTTGCTAAATATGCGTCGGTCAAGTGAATACAAAATTAACACGGATTTTTTTACAAGCAGAGCCGTTCACGTTTTACAGCATTTGACTCGAGACTTGTGTTAATTGTGCATCTCGACAAGCAGGGTAAAAATACATTTCTTTCCGAAAATATATGACCTTTTCAAATGTTATTTCCTTGACTTTTAACATAGCAATATAAACCACTTTACACAAAAACGTCTCTTTTTCCCTACTGGCAAGTCCATTTCAAATGAATATCCCGCGAAAGACCTAGTCAATTAAGCCGTCTTTTGTCCATTTTTTCAATTAAAGAAAGAGATAAAAAGAGGCATATAAGAGCATTACATACAAAATCATTGCTATGTTGTCAGGTAAATGAACGAATTTTTACGTTGCACATTGTACATAAACAAACAAAACATATTTACAAGTTATACATTCGTGAACACAGCTGAACGATATTTGTTATAAAGGCTGCGCAAATACAAATGTTAACATATTTTAATTGATCTCATCGTTAGTAGCGGTTTGATAAAAAAAGCCATCAACATCATTATTTCCAAACGTTAGCAAAAAGGAGAAACATTGATGCAGCACCATTTCACGATATGTGGCAATAAAGGTATTTATATATATTGCCGTTCTACAAATCTGGCACCAACAAAAAAAATAGCTTAATCAATTAGGATTTTTTCACTAGTTCATCTGAACGCTGCATCCAAAATGTGTGATGGGAGTCAGGTGTAATTATAAATAACAGCTAATAAGTACGGTTAAAGGTTCTAATTGTCATCTTCATTGTATTCTTTCTTAATTCTGAATGTCTTCCTAACGTTGTCCAAATCAGCTTGCGTTTCCCTTAACCTTTCCCTAAGTTTTCGTATTCTTTCCTGAACCTGAGTTTCATTGGCTGGAACGTGTGTAACCGTTTCGATGCCAAATATGCTTGGTTCCCGATCGTTATCGGTAGGTTCCCGATGACTTGAAGCTTCTTCAGATTGAGGATTTGCTTTGTTGTCAACGCTTGCACCAAACAGTGTAACCGACGTCGTTCCAGTCTTAATGTTATCTTCTTGTGCACAATGTGAGGTAACAGATCGGTTTTGGTCTACATTCGACTTAACTATTGTCGGCAAATCTGCTTTTTCAGTTGATTCTATTTCAGTTGTTGTCCTTGTGTTGTCACTCCTGCCTGCATCTGAAGAACTCGAGTTTTCTGACACAGTTTCATTGTTAAGTGTTAAATGAGAACTATGTACGTTTTCATTGGAATCAGAACTGGTTTCCTGCGAGTCGGAGAGTGTCGACGGTGTGTTTGATTCTTTTCTTTGTGAAGTTTCCTTTGTAATGGCACCAACTTCAAAATTCCTTAAATGATCAGGTTCTGTCTTGACGACTGTTGTGTCGGTCCTTGTTCCATTAGGAATGACGATAAGTGCAGGTGGAGTTCCACCTGTATATGCAGATATACCAGTTCTCGCAGATTCCCCGCCCGATGTAGGACCCTTTAGCACTTTTGGAAGAATACTTTTCATTTGACTGGGATTTTGGTTATCACCATCATAAGAGGCATACTCCTGCCGAAGAACCGGCGGTTTTGTGTCATCATACACACCCTCTGGATTAGCTAATCCTTTAGGACTCAATACTGGGGGATTGTGCTTGGAGTTGTAAATCAGAGAACTCTGAGATTCCCCATGAGGAGATAATGAGAGAGGTGACAGTAACGCCTGTTTCAACACATTACCGGTATTTATCGTCAGCTTTCCGCCACTATAGCCGCTAGTAGATGTCACTGAAGTGACCTGTTCATTGGCCGATTGTTGAAACATAGAATCAAGACTACCTGCTGATGCAGGGGTTCGTCCCAATGAATCACCCTTTTTATCCATTTCTCTCTCTGTCGTTTCAGCAGTAACGTGCTTTGACGACACTTCAGAGGACTTTTTCGAGTAAAAGTCGGGAGTGCGTGTATTTTTTTCAGCAGATGTTTTCATGACCGAAGGATGATTTGCTACATCTATCACATACGCCTTCGGAACAATATCTCCACCATCTGCTGGAATTAACACCATTTTGTCACCGACGCGTAACTGGAAAAACTTCTTCGTATTTTGTACCCTAGCAAGTTCATTTACGGTACTTTTCAAAAGATTCGGAGGAAAAGGTGTAGAGGTATTACTGAAGGATTTCGGCTTCATTACAAACGTTGGACTGTTTTTTACTGGTTTCGAAACGTTAGGCACTTTTGTCTTGGTAGAACTTACTGTTGTAACGTTTGGGGTTGTACAGGTCGCGGAATTGCCATCGATCTGGACGGACAGCGTTGCTGGATTTGGTTCGTGTTTGTATATCCGATCTTTCACCTCAACGGAATTGTTTGACTTTATAGTATTATCTAGGGATCTTTTGAGATGCTGATGTCGAACTGTACCTTCAGCATCTCCAGCAATGTCCATTTCTATAAACGGTTGTTCTAATTTTACTTCTGTTTTTATTGCCATTTTTGCTGTAGATCCATTCCGTTCGAAATTAGTAATGAAGGAACTGTACTTTTTACTTGGCTTCCTATATCTTCCGGTAAGACTAACTCGAGCTTCGTTTGATGCCGAAGTACCCTTGTTCTCGTCATAGGATGACACACTACTTTTTTCAACTTGTAAATTTACCGGTAGAGCTAACGAATTTGGATTTGATGTTTTAGGTTTCTTGGACAGTATCAGAGTTCTCATGTTGTCATTTTTTGTCTTATGCGTCATCTTCTGCTGGTGTTGTGGAATTGACGTGCCAGAAAACCCCGTCAGTGACGTGTTTTCTTTCTTTATTTTCTTCGTTGCTGACATCGACCCATCCTCCATCATTACAGATGTAGTTACTTTCGAGCTGTTTGTTGCTTTGGATTGTTCCTTTATATTTTTCTTGACATGTCTTGAGCGTCTTTCCTTCGACCAACTTTTCAAAATACGGAAACTGCCATTGTTGATTTTTTGAAGTTGATGATTCATATAACATTTGATAGATTTAACAACACCAACAGATTTGGAAACAGCAGATTTCGATTTATCAAGCTTATCGATTTGCTCTTTGTCAAGTTTTACACTTATAAACGGCATATCCTCTCTTTTGACGCGACAAAGTTTCTTTTTAGTCCTGGCCACCTGGGGGCGACTTCCTCTGAATCCATATATCGTCGTTTGGCCTCGCCTAGATTCCTCCTCTTCCAGCGTCTTGATCTCGTAATCAGCATAGTTACATATGCCTCGTCTATCTAACACCACAGCGTCTGTGAACAGATTATGGTTGAATTTTCTCTTTCTGCTAGGTCTGTTCTGTAAGTTTTCTGTAATTGTGTCCGATTTTGGAGGATCCTCCATTACCACAGCTTCAGTTTGGTCCTTTTGTTTAATAACAGATTTTTTCTTTTTCCACTTCTTCATTGTAATTTTGACAGGCTTCTTTTTCCGCGGCCGAGGCTTTTGTTGTTTTTTCAGTTCTTGCGTTGTCATTTCCCTGTCTTCCTCGACTTCATTCGTTTCGTTTCTCTTTTCCATTTGCACTACTTCTTGCTTTATAACACTATGCGTCAAAACGTCCGACAATTTTACGTAACAGTAGCTATATTTCCTAATGTCTTCGTATCCAGGATAGCATTTTGTTTTCTTTTGCCTCAAAACATGTTTAACTTTTTGAGCGACCACAGCATCTTTCTTAATTTTTTTAACATTCAGGCCAACCTCACCGGACGGATCAACCTTATGCTTAGGTGACACAGAACAAAAAGACGTTTCAGAATGAACATGAGATATGTCCCTACCAAATTGGTCTGTGGTGGAATCGCTACTTTCATTAGCAATACTGTTTATGTGTAAATTATTTTCGACGTTGTTTTCCTCATGCGGTGCACATGTGACCTCTGTCTGGATACCGTTGACTCTGTCATCCTCCTTTGCTGACACAGTGGATCCCGTGAATGAAGACTGCGATCCGAATGACTCAGATTCCAATGACTCATTTATTTTGTTGTCATCAATTGTTGCAAGTGAAAACACGGCGCTTATCTGTATTTCCATTTCTGGTTCGTTGGAAACACTCTCGTCATCTATCCCTATTTCCGGTCCCGGTTCTTTAGAATATTTATCACCATCTGTCTGGATCTTCGGAATTTCATAATCGTTCTTGATACCAATATCGCTTTTCATTCCCGATTCCCTGGTTTCAATCTCCATCTGTGTGTCTCTCAATGCCATTGTAAGATGCTCAGTTTTCTGAAATGAGAACAAAAAGTTACGTAAAGATAACATTCTTGATTAATTACTTCAAGAAGGTGCCTATATGTGTAGAGTGTGCGCGTGCTTGCGTGTGTGTATACAGGAGACAGGGTTTGTTAGTGTGCTTGCCTCCTTGTGAAAGCGCGGATCTGATACCGACTTTATAGTGTCATCTCAATGAAAAATAATACCACAGGCACCCAGCACAGTATTCCGCCCGGTCACATTATACTGAAAAGGGGTGAACGTTAAGCAGGGAATAACAACCATTTTAAGGATTTTGGTATGTCCTAGTCTGGGGACAGAAGCCAGTGCCTTCCTCATCTGGGCGACCGCTCAACATTAACGCCAAACGTGAGGTGTTGCTAAGCAAGGCGCTAGGAATTTTAAAAAATGTATTGAAATAGGTGCAGCAGATTTATTTTTGTCGCGTTTGTGTACCCTATAGAGGACCCCAAAGCAAATCCCAAATTCTGCAAGAGGCTCCCACATTAGTCGCCTCCTACGATTCATGACGTGATAAACAGCAGATGTATTCAGTTCCCGATCCCCATCCGCAGGGATGGACACTGTACTATCCTCCGTTTAATAGACAAGTGGAGTATATATACTAGGGCAACACGTACAGAAAAGTACCAACAGTGCACTTCACATCCACTACAGCAGACCACACATAAAGTTTGAACTTTGTTGGAACAATTATTCTCAAGTTATCATCCGCACAAGCACCACAGACAGATGGGCGAACGGACGGAAACCCCACATGATGACTACTGTAAAATTATAAATTTCGTTTATTTCTTGGATAAAAAATAATTATGCAATCAAATCCCAACGAAAATATAAGCTTGGTATGAAATGAATAGTGGAAAATAAGATATCAGCGAAATACAATGTTCCTTAAACTCTCCAGTATATGAAAACCATGAAATTTTAACCCCGCGAAAATAAATGATTCTACAGTATATCCCCTCTGAATATATTTTGAGTGATAAAAATGCATCTATTGAGTGATATGTATTTTCTGTACATTCCTATTGAAAAATGATAATATATCATAGTCTTCATTTAACTAGCATGTTTTTACAAAAAACATTTTTTTAATATTAAGTCAGCTATATTCAAAACTATATCTTGTACTTACACTAATAATATTTACTAAACTTTTAATATTTTTAGAACTTATATAATAAAATCATCAGATCGGGGTCATCTGTGATAAAATTATCAAACATTTAAATCACTTTGTAATATCTACAGGTAAAGGAACTACTAGTAAGTTTATACATTTTTAACATGTCACTACTTTATCCTTAAACATATATCATCAACGAAATAAATGTTGTAATGATTTTATCAAGGACACGACATCGAGCTACCTTCACAATTCAACCCAGCTCACCTGTGACGGAACTACCTCACTTCACATCATGTTATACATGTTAAACCTGTCCACCTCCTGAATCACTGGGACATCATCACCCGGAAGTAAAATGTTCAGCGTTTACTTAATAATAATAACAACTCGAAGTACCAATTTACAAAGTTGGCGGAAAAGGGACTAAACTTCCCCGATAAAACATCGAAAGATATATACAACAAAACACAAAAAACATCGACGGGCTATGAACTGACTTGACGACACCCCTTTATCTTAACATCGTTTAGTGTATGTTTTCAGATTATATCAATGTAGATTTCTGTGTAATTTTCCCAAATATAAATCCCCCAAAGGTCAGACCTGCTTCAAATATCTCAAAATAATAGAGTCTTACAAATTAACTATTTCATCATAAATGTGTTTGGAAGAAATTAATTACGCTGCCATCTGAATGTTGTATGTTCCACTATACGTTATACGTTCGAAAGTAATCGGTTATTTCGACTTCGTATATTTTTGTGAACTGTTTATGATAATCTATTTTGATGCCATCAATTTAAATGATGTTGCAAGAAAATGAATAAGAATGTTTCATACATGCTTCCATACTGAAGGGAAACATCACAGTAATCTTGAGTTGGAATTATAGGTGTTATAATAGCAAGTGATTTATTCCATTGGTCGTCACATTGGTCGATTTTTAAACCGTTATAAAGTGTAATAAGGTGATAATCATTGATGCTATGTGTAAGTACATAATCCAAATCAATCAAATAAAAATCGAATATATTTACTTGTGTGTCTATCACATCATATACAATTCAAAACGCTTTAAATAAAAATTATTTTTTTATACAAAATGTGACGAAACACGAATGGCTTACCAGACCTAAAGTCAGCTAGGTTATGCAATCAAAATTTGGAGAGAAAAAAACATTAACAGTAAATGTAATAGTTTCTAACACAACTTACATTTTCACTAATTTTACTAAATGTAATATCACTCTAATGTATCAAACAATTTGGACCCTGTGTTATATTGTTTTTTATTTCAGTAAAATACATGAGCAGTCAAACTTGTACATTAAACGTAAAAATACAACTACATATATATACATAATATACGTATGGCATGAACGCTTATTTAAATAAAATGTGCGTCAAGGCAAAATTATTGGGGATTATTTATCTGTTTTCAACATCTGTACCCAAGAAACGGCTTTAATTTGGGAAGAACTGAAAAAAACATCGAACGATCTCTATACTGAAACCTCAGGGTGACCCTCGGCCTTTTATATGGATAACTGGATATATCTCTTTGATTGTTTTATAAGTGACTGTTAGTTTACCACTTGAATTTATGTATAAATATATATATATTTCTATACATAAACTTTAGATATTAACCCAAACAATGGTGCAAAACTGCTAATTTGTAAACTGGATCAGTTCCAAAACTATTCGACATTTAACTTTATTATTATATATAATGAAACCTTAGTTTCCCTATGTATGTGTGTGATACATGTGGATCAGCATTTACGGCTAATTTTCACTAATTGAAATACTTATGGTATTAATTACAGTTTTAATGTTGTTGAAATGTAAACAAATTGAACGTCCACAGACAATATGGGACCCCTGCATATGATGCCGCGATAAAAATGAGACCGAGAACAAAGATTATTATGAAACTTGATAAATCGTACTGTCGCTCAGTCTTTTTTACGAAACAAATAAAAAAGAATGTTCTACTTATGTGAATTTGCTTTAATTTAATAACTGCATAAAAATAATTCAACGAATAAAACAAACAAAAAGTTACACAAACATAATCTTACGTTATATTCCCAGCCCCAAAACATTACAGCACATGAAATAGTGAAAAACGTATAGGATTGCCAACATAAATCCATTTTCCTTTGTAGTGACACGCAAAGTCAATAAAATGATAAATAGGCACGACACGATCTGCTTAAAGTCCGGAATATGGTGTCCGTTATCCGGGTTCAACCTTATGCTACTACACAGCCTCGTAATGGCCACGAGATAATTTTGAGATAAACAACAGAATAATGTGGCGCTAAATCATACTCCGTAGACTGCTGTATTACTGAAAGTATCGAAATTATGCTTGACATTTAACAGTAAAATTAACTACATAAAAAGAGTATTAAGCAACAAAACAGGACATGGTAAAATTACGGTCACTTAGTTGTCAACAAAACCACATGTCCTTACCCACTGAACCGTGTTCGCGACCCAATACACATTCACATGTCAACAACCTATGCTTTGGTAAAACTAGCATACAAGAGTATAAAAAAACTGTACGATTTGGGTGAAGGATTTAGATGATTGAAGATTCCATGTATCTAAATTAACTGATGTAGATTAAAATAAAGAAAACACGATATTATTACTTGGTTCAACGAATACATGTAGTCTACTGTAGATACTAGTACTAGTCAAGTTGACTAAACAGTGTGAAGGTGTATAACGACACAGTGGCTCAAAGTGACTAGCAGTGTTAACTAGTCAAGTAATAAATACAAGTCAAACAGATAACAACTCACCTTATGTCTTCTTTAAGAATGCATTAAACATCTCATTTGCTCCATCGCATAATGATCTGTAGTCATCATGGCGGATATAAATCGAACTTCCGGTTTCGCGTAAGAATTCAATACTCTTCTGAGTGATACGTAGTTTGTTGGTATATTGAATAAAATGAAAACATAGATACAGTTGCTAAAGTAAATTTGCTTTTTACAACAATAGTAAAATACTTCGGTTTTAGATATAGAAAACAATAAGCCTTGTTTAAATTAAGCAGGAAACAGACGAACTCTTCCGGCTATATATGCCGTAGGACTGTTTACTCTGTTTACTCAATCAAAGTAATCCCTGCTGGTCTTTACTCAAAAATCTCGTGTTGGTAAACTGTCAGTAGTTTTACTCTTTGCCAATCTTGGTGATGTATTGCGTAAGGTTTATGTGCTAAAAGTGTGCAAAAGGAAAACATGATATGGCGGATTTCGGACAAGCGGGTTATGTGGTGGGGGCTGTATAAACGATTTGTCTGTACCATTTTCAAGCGATAGATATGATAATATTCACTGTTTAATGTCAACAGTTACGTGTTTCCAGACTAAACTACTCTATATCCAGACATAATGCTTACCCTATACTACACAGGATGCAACGACTAACGCATCGTAGTTCCTTATGATCGGTTGTCTGCAATCCTGATTATAGAAATAGGGTAATAGCATGGACCATGCAGTTAATATTTGTATAGTTCCCTTTTATGTTATAGTATCAATGCTGATTTTCGTGGTTCTAAATTTGAGGTCGATTTTCAATAAATGCAACCGTTATCAGCCAGCCTCATCCAGCGATCTCGAACGCCATCGCCATGCCGCTAAAACAGTAATGACGTCACGAAGCACACGTCAGATTCGTACTCTTGCGTTCGAAGCAAATCTATTCATTTTTGTTAATGTAACGAGAGTTAATTTAAGTTAAGTTAATTTGATCGCAGCCCGAACTCAAAGACCAAGGACTATATCACATATAGGTATTTACTATCGACAAATGCGGGGTCAGATTTTCTTTTTTATTTCACAAAAATACATGGCGATGGACTTTTTGAAGCTAGATCAAGCGTCTGAAAGACCCAGACTCGCATATTGCCCCGGCTGAGAAGTTTTCCATATTTCTTTTTTAATTTGTATTACATAATTGTTTCTGCGTAAGACATTTCATAATAGTTGGTGTTATTTTTCGAGGACAGATCAACAAAGATCTTGACCTTTGTCTCCGCCTTCGGGTCAATTCCTAATGATATTTATTTGCGCTGACTGATGCCCAGTATGTTTTTACATAAATGTTCTTCGTGATTCGAGGATAACAACTTTAATATACATACCATTTCATATCTGACAGTGGTATCCATGTGCGAATGGATCGTTGTTTTCGATTATATGTTAACACATGCACTGTCACGGGTGTTGTAGTTGTAGGGTGTAACTTTACTTACAGCATGGTGTTGACCTACACTCATGTCTCAGCTATGGTGTGTCGTGTCTACTTATTCATGTGCTTTTCCATGGTGTTATTTCCTCGTATTTCTTTTTTTACTGAAGCACATTCTTTTATTCTGATGTCAAGGCATGATGTATTGTGCCATCTTTTTCTGCGATCTCCATGTATCTTGTTTTTTAGCATCCTGTCCCTAAAAGTTAATCAAATATCTTCACCATGATGCAGCTTGTTATAACATGTCTTCACTGTGGTGTTCATGTCCCCTTTTCTTGCTTTTTCTTCCAATCGTGACCTTCCTATACCATCTTTTCTTGTAAGTCTTGATCGATGTTTTCGCTGTAGCGGATATTGCATTCTAATTTTCGTGGTGGTTTATTTCATTCTCTAGTCTTAATGTCTTCTATGTTATGTCTTCCTCTAGTCTAATGTCCCCTCCTTTATCATCTTGTCCTCTAGGCTAATGTCTCCTCCTTTATCATCTTGTCCTCTAGTCTAATGTCTCCTCCTTTATCATCTTGTCCTCTAGGCTAATGTCCCCTCCTTTATCATCTTGTCCTCTAGGCTAATGTCTCCTCCTTTATCATCTTGTCCTCTAGTCTAATGTCTCCTCCTTTATCATCTTGTCCTCTAG
>JAULCA010432224.1:0-11313 GCA_032360845.1 Crassadoma gigantea
AATAGGAAGCCAGTCTCAAACTTACAAGTGGAATATGCAAGAACGACTATTTGACACTTTAGATTTTTGGTGTCAAAATTATCATTTAAGATAGAGGTTTGCTTTGTTTTCATGCTCTTTTAGATTCTCTTACCTTTATAGACTCAAATTATATAATTTTGTGTTGACTTAGTGGTAAATGTATCTTTTCTAATGAAGTAACACAAATTACTAATCGTTTATTGCTATTATTACTTAATATCGTTTACTTAGCATTGACATTAATGTAAAGCTTTTTTTTCAAAAGTTAAAAGAATATGTGAATACATTTCTAAATATCTTCTTCGGGTTGGTTAGTATGTATTATGAGAAGTTCTTCTTACAGAACCAATATTTTTTCTATATGACGGTTCGATGACTAGTACGATATGTACACTGCCACCGTTATCAGACAAATGGCCAGTGAAGCGTATGCACACAAAGGTGTAAAATGTGTACGAGTTATCCATAAAATCGATGTCGATTTCGGCTACGCAAGAAACGTATGTACCATAGTTGTTATATATGAATGACTCAATTTAGCTACGCTTTGTTAACACTTGGTCATAGATGTGCGAGAGTCTTTGAGCCCCCTGTAAATCTCGATTTACCTGTACATCTATGACCAAGCGTTTAATCTGTAAAAGTTTTCTTTCTATTTTAATTTGATAAAAGATGATGGCGCTTTTCTTTGTGATTGAAATCAGACGGAAACCCAATACAAAATAGCAGTCTAGCACTGATATAGTTTCACAAATAATGACTATAAACATACATATTTTTTTACGTTACGAGCGCTGTTCGCTTAATTGTTATTTATATAAAACGTGAAACAAACAACAAGATATTTTTTAACCAGCAGTATTTAACTTTCACACTGTTAAACAAACATTATAGCAAATATAGTATACCCGACACTAGTCCCAACAGAGTAATATATTATCTGGTCAACACAATGCTTACTGGAGCGTAATGCCCTTCAAATAATTTATCAAATATATACTGCATATCGTGAATGTTAGGCCTACATGTATATATGATTTCCACCTGTTTTCGTTTTTCGTATACGATATATTTAGTATAGTTATCAAATGTGATTTAAACACTGAACGAAAATGGGTTTACAAATGTACCAGTTCTGGAAACACTCTGTGTTGTTTTTAGTCTAATGCAATATTCGACCCAGTTAACAAATTGTGAAATTATATTTTTTCCAGACTATCTTCAAAAAATATATATACCTTTGATACATATGATATTGACACTATTGTTAAACTTTCCGCTGCGTGTGATTGCGTGCTAAGCTAGTAATTTAAAGTGACACTGAAAAGCAAAATAGAGATGATCAGCAGATAGGTGGTTTTACAATCGTGTAAAATTGGTATCAATAATTGTTTGAATGAAAGTAAATCAGCGAAACAAATTTACCATTGATAAAACATGAGACTAATTTCTAGTTTGATTTCATTAAGAATATAGGTTGATATATCTTGTTCGCTTCTACAGCTTCTTAGATTCAGATCACATGTACATCCTCATGTCCTCCGTCATTTTTTATGAAGCAGATGGAGCTCGGCGAATAAGCTATAAAATCACAATAATAAAGATGTTCTATAAATCTGTTTAGTGGTATACAACGTTAACCTAGCTGTGTTTAAGATCAGTTCGTTAACTGTGAGTAAGAACATTTGGTACCGGATCAGTATTGAGGTTCTGGACACGACCAGAGAACACAGATCTGACGAATCGTTTGAAATCCCCACCAAGTCTCGGAAGATCCATAATGATCATTATAGCCGCAATTGAACACATGATGGCAGCCCCGATATATCCGATACTCTGCGCAGACGCACGGTCATCCGGTGTACTAACTAACTTCCGCTTCCAGGACGACAGAGCTTTCTTGCTAACCGTCAGCGTCTGTTTGATTTCATTAATTTTGGATTCCAGTTGTTTAGGTGTGATTGTTGTGTTCGTGACGTCCTCACACGGGCAATAACACGTAGGAGATGTCGATGTTGACTCGTAGGCGGAAGACGTGGAACACATACCTGAAATTCGTAAAACACACTGCGACATTTTCTCAAGATAGAAAGACGAATTAGATGTCAATGGTATATGTTGTTAAATCGCGTGTATTAGCTCAGGATTATTTAACATTTGTTTCTTGACTGAATACACAGCTAGTGTTGTATTAAATTAGACTACACGTATGAAATTGAGCCTGCCGTATCTTCCTCATTAGGGCTGTTCATACTTACCCTAACAGGGTATAATTGATCAGGGACCTCTGTCTGTTACGGGGACATTTTGTTTAAAGATTTGCTTAGCTTGGTTTTGGAGAGGTTATTGATCGATGTTTATTAAAGAGATACTTAACCATTGTATCTTGTATACTAATATGCTTATTTTACAAGAGAGACACGTGACAAGTGTTTCGTTCACCTTTGTCTTTATTAAAGGAACGCTTAACAAGTATTTCGTTTACTTATGTTTTTATTAGAGGGACACTTGATAGTGTTTTTGTTGACCTATGTCTTTACTACAGGGACGCTTGACCAAAGCTTTGTTTACCTGTGTCTTTAAAAGAGGTATTCTTGACCAGTATTACTAGTACCTGTGTCAGTTTTTGAAGGAGAAGTGTTGATTCCTCCATCTGTGGTAAACAATTGCGGTGTCTCTGAATGGGACGAGTCCAAGATGCCTCGACTTGACGTCTGTAGTCCAGAAGATTCGGAGCCCGAACTCCCCAGCCAGCAAGATGAGGAAGGATCAACTGAAGAAGTGACCATAATGTCAGACGAGGAAGTTGTGACGTCAGATATATACTCAGAGCAGAAGTCAGACGGAAGATACGGGGCGGTGACATCTCCGTGATCATCGAGTTTCAGAAGTCCTGGTAAGAGTGTAAACATTTATTATACAATTTATCAGCAAATAAAAGAAAATCTGTTGTAACAATAAAATGTTATGTTAAACAGTCATATTTCTTTCTTATTCTAATTATAAGCGAACACACTAGTTTTGTGTTATCAAACAGTTAACTTTATATCATTTATATATTTAATAGACAAATTGCATAAAATCCTACATAGATTGTGTTTGATTTTACCTTTGATATACATCACCCCCTTCTGACCGCTTTTCCCGCCAATGCCACGGAGCATCATTGAACATTTGTGAGCATTGGTGTCATGTTTGAACCCTTGACATGGGCCTGTACAGAGGTCAAAGCAGTCACTCGAGTAGGTCTTACTTCTATAGGTTGCCTGGGTAACGTACGTCATATCCGGTACGTTTTGAGTCAGGGTGAAACAGGATTCAACATCTGAAATGATCAGTTATATAACTTTGACTTAACGATCCAGTTCCCCTGCAGGCAAAGACTTCAATTTCTTTTTATATACACCGTGGCCTCCCTTTCTATGTTTTTTTTTAGATAACTGTACTTCGATTATACTACCGTTGACCAGGTAGCCCAAATGATAAAAGCAACAGTATTATTTTAATGAAACGAGATTCTATATGCGATACATAGTTCATAAGGCATATAGTTATAGGATTTTAAGACAATTTTTTTTATCGGTTGTTTTTATGTAGGACCCGAGATTAAAGTCAATCATATTGTTTGGACCAAAATACAAATACTTTTTTTATATGGAATCAAATGTATTATATTATGTACTTTTAAAAATTGATGTTGATTGCTTTGGATGAATAAGGAGGGAATTATTCATTTCACATTTGATACTGTAGATATAAGTTAATTTAAAAAAAAAGTAAGACAATGCTATGCAGTCGCTTTCAAATTATAATGTCACATAATCTGTAAACTGTTTAGAGATAAAAATGAAAAGGTGCCAAATAAATACCGATGCCGTCCGCCTGGCAAAGGAAATGCTTAGATTCATGACAGGCTTCTGTTGTGTACTGGGTATTTCGTGTGTCCAGTAGGAAACAGTCTGACCCTGCGTCCGCTACCACCGGGTCATAGTCCGCTTGTGACGTAAACTCGTCACATCCGGCCCAACGCAGAGAACCTTGAGCATCGTGATGTAGTCCAATCCAAAAGGTCGGTCTAATGGGATAATATACGAAACAAAACGAAAATCATCTGATACACATATTTAAGAAACATCAAAATATGAAAAAAAGGTAAAACTTCCATAAACTTTCATGCCTTCATTTTAGAAGGAAACAGCAATTTTTTATTTTCTATTCTATATTCTTGTTAAAAGATAAAAAAAAAACCCTCAAAGTGTCATACATACTCGACTGTCAGTCCGACCGCCATCAACGACATACTGGTGGCGAACAAACTCGTCAGGTAGGCATGTTGCGACGACCCATTAACTCTTGCTAATGTCTTATTGGTCTCTCGGCAAACTGTATGTGCATCTGCCCAATCCAGTTTATTTATATGGAATTCAAATTCACACCAATCTAGATCTAAAAAAGGAAACGGGCGTATCTCTGTCAACAACAACTACAGATAAACGTTTACGAGCTTCATTTTGTTTTGAAGTAGTATTTGATGTATCTATATCTGTATACATAAAATGACATAACCACAGCGCCAACACGCACGGAAAACATGGGCAGCAATGTGACCTATGAAACAACAACACACAGGACAGTAATTTGATCAAATGAAAAGTATTACAAGGTCCTTTACAAAGGATGGCAATCGGATCCAAGTAAATTATTACGCAAAATCCGTAAGAAAAATCACCAATGAGAACTCAAGGAAACTACAATACAGTGTCTGTAGGAAAGGACAATACGTGTATCACGTGAATCGAATACGTGTATCACAGGTAACACAAACAAAAACACGGTCCGTACGGAGGACAACAATGGTAGTCATAAGAACAACACAAAGTAGTGAATCGCCAATCTGTATAACTATTATCAAATATAATTAACAAACTAAGACGATGCTTTGCTAACCCTTCAACTGTGTAAAGAATATTAGCAATGATAACATGGTCTCAGTTACTTTTATATATGATACACTGTACTGATGCCAACTAAGCAAAGCACTGTATGCCCATATGTTGAAAATAGGCCTAGCAAGACATGGAAACCCAGTGCCGCTAGTATAAAAATGAGGTATCGCTGCTTCTATTAGCATACTGTTTGAGTATTATCCGTGTACAAAATCCTTCGGCAACCTTTTTTTGATAACTATGAATGTCCAATATGACAGCTTTAACTAGTGATTATATTATGTTTATCTGACTCCGATATCTCTTGGAAATTAGTTTTGAAAGTAGACTATATCTGTCTGGTGTTGAGTCCTTGATAGGTCCTGGAGAATTAAGAATTTCCATAATATTAATTAATTAATTGTAAAAAATAATATCTTATGTCTAAAGTTAAAATAACTTCATTCACAAATAAGCCAGGGCGTTGATCCCAGTCTAGAGTGTTGCTCTAGTAAGACACACACACATATATACAGAGTTTATAAGTGTTCTTTGTACTTATGACTATAACTAATTAGGCTGCACAATACACGCTATTGTAGAATGACTGTTACACAGTAACTAATGGTCGATATAATCATCCATTATGACGAATAAGGGTAAAGTTCACATTCTTAATTGATACACCAAGATGAAATGATGTACGCATGCACTTATTTCAATCTCACTCTCGTTAATGACTGTTATTGAATGGAACATTTATTGATATATAAAAACAACTTTTTTCCGACCTAATACGTTCAAAAATAGTTTGTAAATAGGCAAGTAAATAGTATCATTTTATGTCAGGAATATCAAAAAGAAGAACACCTAAATATATGCATAATGCAACCGTACGTACATTTTTAAAGATTCAACACATCGACATGCATAATTTGCCCGTTTACAGTACAAAATCTTGATCGTTTACACCGCCAAATTCAGGATATCGTTTCCGAATAAGATTATCATAATGTTGTGTATTAAAAACTAAATATTCGACAAAAAAACATTTAGAACTAAGGAGACATCAAACAAAGAGAAATAACACGAGGTCCCGCAAAACTGGGATATAGAATTAGTGTTCTGGGTTGTTTACATGTGTTGCACATCAAGAAAACTGTGGTAGTAGTTCACGAAGGATATGCAATATCTCTAACCATAGTATACATTGTAATAATATTATTTTGGAATCAGTTATTAATGATATAAAAATGTATTTCATTTGATTTTATTCGTAATATTCCGTACATATGATATAAGTAACTCATAAGGTTGTATATCTCTTCGCTTACCATGAGTTCCAGATATAAAACGACTGCCAAACAGGCCGCATAATAAAGTGTATACAATCCCCTTGATAACGTTTGTCTGCATCTACAATAGAAGAATACATAATCATTTTGAGATCATGGGGTGAAAATAGAGCAAAGATTTGTTAAAACATAAAATTTATTTCAGAGATATTTCAAAATGAAGACAAAGATTTGAAATCACATCATTTGAAAGGCGAGGGAGGTGGGGGAGGGGGTGGCAATTGATAATGGAAGATGACTTCGCAAATCATTGTTAATTGACGTCATAAGTAATAAATATACCAATGAAATTACGTCCAGGGCCAGGGTGTTGGGTTACCAAACGTGTTTTCCAACTCCAAGCAAGTTTCACCAATGAGTCGGAAGTGAGGAAACCTACAGTGGATGTGGGATAAAATTTCATCAATTTCTACTAGTGTAATCATATGGACTCAAATGTTTTATAGCTGTTTATGATGTTTTGTTTTAACGTTTTTCTCCCGCTAGCCTACATCAAATCGTCAATTGTTCTTTCACAATGCTTTTGTGGGCAATCAATGGCACTTTCTTGCGATATTAATTCTTCATAAAAACAATGTTCAATTGTTATAAATGAAGTAAGCAAATACAACATCGATATATAGGTGTAGACAATGTCAGATACTGCAGTCAACAGACATATTAGTGATTACATCATTTCCGGAAATGAAGGACAGAAATCGATTCTGACTTCCGGTTGCCTTTTGTATACGGTTTTGTTATAAAAAGATCATGGATTATTCATAGAGCACTATTATGTTGTGTTTCAAACGTGAGATAAAAGCGGCCTTATGTGTTTCGTGATGAAATGCTCATTGTCTTTAAGCACAGAACTGTTCGTTTTATTAAATGTCTGTCAATATTAAAGTTAGAATATCGAACCCATGCACAGTTGCACGTATTTGATATTAACACCATACAACACTTGTTTAAGTCGGTTTACTGTATATCTGGCATACCGACATCAAAGTGTGGTATTTATTAACTTGCAGTTTTCCTATTGGTAATGTACATGTTTGTAAATAAGTGTCAAAACTGACGAGTTAGTACGGATTACCGATTACCAGAATGGTTTATTCATATATGCAGTCATTATAGTACTAGCAGACACGTCGAGTTATCTCACACGTGGCTCACATCATAGATGTCGCCACGTATCTGTTCAGTTTCTGAATCGATATTTTATTATATATGATATTGTTAATTGATGATTTCAGAATAAAAGCATTTTTTGCTTTAATATTAAAACATAACAGTGTGAAGTATGGAAAGTCGGTTCTAAAAATAACAAGAGAATACAAAATATTCACAAAGGAAAGATTTACACAAAGACCCTACACAGACGATAAACACAATCCAAACCAATGTTAAATCTGATACCGAATATGTTCTTTGTAACTGCATTCAAAACATACATAAGTTAATCATTTTTTTGCGTGTTACTGACTCGGCTGCGGGGAATTTCCCAAAAGTTTAACAGATAGAGAACAAGACCATTGGCCTGCAGTAGGCCCGGGCTCCACTTCTAGTCTGCAAAACCTCTTAAAAGAGTAATTTCAATGAAGCAGAGATATGCTATATTGGTGAGCTATCTAGTCTATTATTTCTTACTGAGATGGAAAAAAACTTCCCTTAATCTCCATTGGCAGTAACTCGATTAATAAAATTATTGCTCCAAGAAATAACACAAAACAAATTTCGGTATAAAGTATTCCCTGTTGAGAGCCCCTCTTGCGTATTACCATCACACATATAAAATAGTTTAAAAAATTGTACATTAAAATGGAATCGATGGTGGTCGCACGGAGGAATTGTGATTATTCAACAAAGTAAACATTCAAACATGCAATTCTTCGTCCGCCCGATGTATATCTGATAAATCTGTAGAGGCAGGTACGCTGTATCGAGGTAATCATCCACAAAACTAATTAACTGATGGATTGTACGGAAAATCATCATTATGTGTCTCGACATTTATCAATTAGGAATGAAGTATGAAAAATAAGCTCTTTATATTCGAATGAGTTCACTAAAATATTAAAATAAGAGTACGTCTCATCTGATCCTTCTGTTAAACTAAAGTAATCAGCCTGATCCTCGTGTTCTAGACACGGATGTCTGTTCCGTGTAGGAAATGGTGACATCATGTAAACTGGTAGGCGACTGGGATTACAGATGTTTTTATGGAGTTTACTGTAAGCAAATCCTATTGTTTAACGCCGTAGAATACAAATGTCATAATAATTAATACAATGAAGTTTTGTTTAGTCAGGCAACTAAAGTCATGTCGTCTCATAATAGGATTTCTTTGGCTTGGACGACAGAAAGGCATAAATCGGTGACGTCAAAACATCCATCATGGACGAAGATTTAATTACTTAATGAAGTCTATTCAGTAAATCTCCGAAAATAATGTTTTTACTACTTGTAAAATTGTTAATATTTGTTTGGTGTTTGTGCCGAACTGTTCCTTTAAGATTGGTAAATATGATGCATAATTTATTATGCTATATAATGAGATGTTGCTGGAGCGTTTTGTTTACACGTCGCTTTAGACCGCGTTGTTAATTTGTTTGTCTTCAGAAAAATCAATCTTTATAATGTTACAGAGGGACAATAAGAGAAGGCAGAGAAGCCGAAAAAAAATAGTTTGGATATTTATAGATTACGACGAAAATAGTAATGGCTTAATCTGTGACCTACGTTTTAATTGCTTTTTAACCGGAATAAATTAAAACAAATAAATCATGTGATCAAATGATTTTGCAATTAATTGTTTGCTTTTATACATTTATGTATTTTAGATCATTTTTAGGAGTATTTAGGAAATTAGTACGATGTTTTAGTAATGAAAGTACATGGCAACACGTCGATAAAACGATGGTTTAAACAGCAAAACTAGTCTTTCAGTATCAAGGCCTTGTATCGGATGTCAAAGAACGATACGTAAGATGTCTTTTTAGTAATATATCACTGTATCGGTGTTTGTAGTTCTAATTTATCATGAAAGCTTCCCCTACCCTGCTTAGTGTGATATAGAGGAATATCTACATCGAGGGCAGATTCCAGGAGTATTTTGCATGATGAAAATTAGCAGAACTAACTTTTCGGTCCCCGTACCACTGTCAAAAACTGTAACTAACAATGGAAACTGTTTTCCGGTATAATCATTTCTGAACAGAAAGTACTACCTTGCCTGACTGTTAGATGAAATGAACACACGAAAATCAACACAGTGTTATGAGTGTAACAAATTAAAGAGGCTAGACTGGGATTAGAACGCTGGGCTTAGATCTAACCGACTGAACCACCATCTTGTCAACGAAAGTGTCCTGGCTCAAATATGCTACAATTGTTACTATACGAACGTAAAACAAACGTGCAGTGTGATAGGGAACCTAGTCCCCTCCGTTAATATTTCTTATTCCTATCATGACTTTCCGTACTTGTGTTGACATCCTGAATTGTTCTTTTCTCTTTTTAATTTACTACATAATTTCATGTTAGAGGCAAACGTACTTGTTGTAAAACATCTGTCGTGAAGATCTGTTCGTGTTGTTTTGTTGCTTTCAAGTCTCTTACATTGAGATCTGGACTACGCAATACTCCCATCAATTACATATTATCATTTCACATACGAACAAGTCTAAAGCTTTCCATGCATAATGCGGATGCCGGAATTACATAGACATATGACGAACACATCATGGGCTTTTATAACGGTAGAGTTAAAGTGCACGGCTTACGAGGATTCAGCTGACTTATTGAACAGTGGATTGTCACGAGGTCATCAGAAAATCGTTTTACGCAATAAACACAGCAGTAAAAGAAAGAAAGACAAGAACTATTTCCGGGCTGTGAATACCAAATCGGCAATTGAGTTTTTAAACCTACACCTGACGTAAATAATAGAATACAGCATCAAGAATGCATTGTATGCGTCAACGACTAGTAGATTCTTTACAATGAGCTATCTACATTATGTCACCACACCGGAAGGAGCATGCATATAGGTCTTTGTTGCAGTTAAACAATATAAACTTGAAAATGGCGTCATGCCATCAAATATCACATTATTGTTTCCTGAATATCTCGGATATTACTTATAATAGATATTTATGCAGGATTACATATATTTCTATAAACAAATTATAAATTAATCAGCAATATCAATTTTATAGCAAACAATTTTTCCTCGTTCTCCCTACAACAATTTCTGGGAACATGTAAGGTTTGTTTGGGATTTAACGTCCTAACAAAAGCTAATGTCAGTAGTAACAACGGTGTACACAAATGGTAGGGTTACTATGGGGCCTCTTTAAGTGTCATCTCGCTGACATGTCATAACCGTAACACTGCATGTCAATTCACCAGTTCACATTATCATGACAATGAACACCCATCCTTACCGGAAGAGAGCAATAAAAAAAACCTTTAATGAAAGCATTTTGTCTTGGTGAGGATCCAGGGGCAGACACATAAACCTTCTACGTTTGGGTGAACCCTAAACACCAAGGCAGAGGTGTAGCAAAGTAAAGCAGCAGCCAATGAAGAAAGTCAGAAAGAAAAGAGAACGAACAGATCCCAGATGTGTCAATGAGAGCAGCAGATGTATTTTGGCTACTTCTATGTCTCTTAGTTCGTAAATTGCACAATATAACCCCTTGCCCCTGAGGGAGCTCCCACATCGGACACATCCCTTAACAGCAAGTTAGAACTGCAAGCATATTATATTCCTAATCCACGACCGTCAGGGGTGCACACGAAAATATATTTCGTTTAAATGTGATACATTTGGTGATATGGTAAAATATGCATCACAGCATCGTACCAGGATTAACTCAAACTCTATATCAAGGAAAAACCACAACATAAAGGAAGACAACCAAAGGAACCAAGGGCCACCAAAACATCAAAAGGAACCAAGGAGACACCAAAACAACAACAGGAACCAAGGAGACACCAAAACAACAACAGGAACCAAGGAGACACCA
>JAULCA010432257.1:0-11311 GCA_032360845.1 Crassadoma gigantea
AATTAAACTTTGATATAAGATAACTCTACTTGACCTAGACCAAGAAATGACCTTATAATAGAAAGTTTTTTGTAGAGAAGTTTAAGGTAAGACCATGATTATTGTTTTTTAAAAAATGTTTATACTAAAGTATTAGTGCATATGTAAGCTTTATCCCATAATTATGAATTCATAAGTATGTTGTGTGTTTCAGGATGGCATTTGAGCGAGCTCTCCAGTTGGACCCCCAGTGTGTAGGTGCTCAGGTAGGATTGGCCATCCTTGAGGTGAATGCTAAGACACAAGAATCTATTATGTCTGGTGTTCAGCTTCTGTCCAAGGCTTACACCATCGATTCATCCAACCCAATGGTCCTCAATCACCTCGCCAACCACTTCTTCTACAAAAAGGTATGCATACAGAACTGATACACAAAAATGTTCAAATGGGTAGGTTCATTTAAGTAGGCACAGAAAAAATATACATTTATGTAAATTGATCATTTACGGGTACACTGACAGCTTCAGATATTTTTTGTGTAGGAAGACAAAAGTTTTACAAGCAATCAATAATTTTGATGAAACATCCCAAATGAATGAAATCTGTCATATAGAAGGTATTTGTACAAACAGACCCCAAGGAAAATATATATCATATAAGAACACAAAACCATTGACAGATAAACAATTTTTTTGAAAGTATATGCACAAGCCATCAACAAATGTGCTGAAACGAAAGGTCTCCACCTAATACTATAACTTGACAAAAAATGTGATCATTAGATCACAATGAAATGACCATGAAATCACTTTCCTGAACTGAACTATGTGTTATAAACGTAATCACAATAGAAGGTTATTTTTTTGACAGGATTACCAAAAAGTGCAGCATCTTGCATTACATGCCTTCCACAACACCGAAAATGAAGCCATGAGGGCAGAAAGTTGTTACCAGCTGGCAAGAGCTTTCCATGTACAGGTAATATGTTACGATTCGTTCGAGACAGAATTTGTACTGTGTCAGCTGACAAGGGCTTCCATGTCCAGGTAATATGTTACGATTCGTTCTAGAAAGAATTTGTACTGTGTCAGCTGACAAGGGCTTCCATAGAGAGGAGTAGATTTTAGTATACTAACAAGTCATCTATAAAAAATATTCTGAAATCACAGACTTTCAAAATGATATGTTAAGTAACTGAACCTGTCAGTATCTAGAAGTTTCAATTTTTTTGTGAGAAAGGTTCTTTCCCAGTAGATATAATTGTATTGTTTGGACTAGTGGTTCAAGTGTTGTCCGATCCCCTGCTCTCATGTATAGTTTGATACTTTGATGTGACGTTGATTGATGTCATTTTGACTTTATTTTCAGAATGACTATGACCAGGCATTTCAGTACTATTACCAGTCCACTCAGTTTTCCCCGTCCAACTTTGTTCTCCCATTCTTTGGACTGGGGCAGATGTATATCTACCGTGGAGACAATGAAAATGTAAGACAGTGTCACAGGTAGCAGAAGATCAATAGAAACTATTTACCCAGACTGATTTGTCTCCCTTCTAATAGCTTTAGTTCAATTGTACCAGTTTTTAACCAGGAAACAAAATCTACAATTATTGGAAAATATCTAAAAGTTCATTTCTGTCTAAATGCTTCTGTTTTATAGCTAACGAGGTATTTTACAATACTACATACAAATACATACAGTGATATAAACTGAAGCTAATGTATTAATTTTTATTGGTCTTACTTGATGACATTTTTTATGTGATATTCTGTGTGAGTTATCTTGTCTTCAGAAGCAGTTTCCTGATGTAGCTCATTTGTGTATTACAGGCCTCGCAGTGTTTTGAGAAGGTGTTGAAGAACCAACCAGGAAACTATGAGACCATGAAGATCCTCGGCTCATTGTATGCAAACTCTCAGGACCTTGGAAAAAGAGACATTGCCAAGGTAATGTAATGGACAGTGTTACTTCTGTTACATGTCACCCTGGGATGTTTAGATAAACAAGTTACACCTACCCATCTGTAGTATTGTTATCATGCTTAAAATAAAATTGTGAAGATGAATATATATTCAACACAGTAATTTTACTTTTTTTGCCAACCCTCATCAGATGGCCGGTGGGCTGATAAAATGACCTGTGATCTTTCCTCTGTCATCTGTCACCCCCTCATAAAGCAATACTTGTTATTGCTATGTGTACTTCTTGATAGGTCTTTCTAAGATTTCATATGTAGGCTTCACATGGTCCTTAGTTGTACATGTTTCATTTTGAGATAGATTGGAAAAACAAGATTGCTGCCATGTAGCCGTATTTCTCACAAAGTGAACAATGACTTCACCTTGAAAGCAACCTGTGAAATCCAGCTGTATGAAACTTAAAAAAAGTCACCATTGTTTTCCATGTTCATACATTGTATCTTATCTACAGCAACATTTGAAGAAAGTAACTGAGCAGTTTCCAGATGATGTGGAGGCATGGATAGAACTTGCCCAGATATTGGAACAGACTGATGTACAGGTGAGCAGGCAATTTAGTTCGTTTAAAGCCAGTTATTATAACACATCCCCCTACTCCCATCCCCCACCCCACACACGCAATGATAACAGAATATGGGACATGCTGGAATCAGGATGTCTGTATATTTGTCTATCTGTAGAGACAAGTTTGTCCAGACTGCATCTCCTTATCATAGATTTTGATACCTCATCTTTACACTAATTAGTTGTAAAGTAGCCTTTAATTTCCCTTTTCAAGTGTCAATTAGTCTGTTACAAACCATTAATGAGGCAGTATTATTATTAGCCTGCAGCTTATTATTCAAGTTATTACTATAGATAACATAAATAAATGGTATCCTACAAAATAAGAAGAGGCACCCAATACTTGGAATTTGGTATGTCTGTTATGGAATTTGACCATTCCTTAAAATTTATCTAAATCGCTTTGTGTGATAGGGAGCTCTGTCTGCTTACGGTACTGCTACAAGGATCCTTAAAGAGAAAGTGGAGGCTGATGTACCACCAGAAATCCTTAACAATGTGGCCGCCCTCCACTTCAGACTGGGTAACCTGCAGGAGGCCAAGGTTTGTAAAACTTCCTCTACACAGTCACATAGATATGACTTATTTTACCATCTTTGTATGGCCACAGATATTTTTAGTGCTATATATAAATATTGCAATCATAATATGTTTCTTGTATGTTTTAAACAAAGTTGGGAGCTGCATGTTGCCCCAAGTTGTTTATTTGTTTGTCTGCGGTTTGACGTCTCCTCTCAACAACCAGGGTCACATGGGGACTGGGTTTTGTCCAGATTCATGCAGTACAAATTGGTTTAATGAACCTCCACACTGCTTTAGCAGATGTAGGAAAATAAAGACGATTCACATTCAGTCTGAAAGTAAATTTTAGCTATTCGTTCTTGGTTATTTAAATATTTCAGTTTCATTCTATGAACTGTTGAGGAAATTTCCGAATGTAATGCAGATCTTATTCCAGATACATACAAATTAAAACTTTTGCTAATCAGGGGTATGTGTATGACTGAATCATGGTACTTGTTACAGGTTTTAAGCACAATTACACTAATGTTACAAAGCATTCTGGTCTTTTTGATGTAAGGAATTATACAAATGTGACAAAGAATATTGATGTCTATGATTTATACAAATGTTACAAAGCATTCTGGTTCTCTGAAATTTTATGATTTATGAAATTTTACAAATATAAAAAGTCTACTGGTTTAAATGATTAACAGAAATGTTATGAAGCCTCCTTGGAACGATCAAAGAGTGATGCCCAGCATGATGAGACCTATTACAGTGCCATCTCCGTGACGACCACCTATAACCTTGCAAGGCTACACGAAGCCACTCATGAATATGATGAGGCAGAGAGGCTATACAAAAACATTCTACGAGAACATCCAAACTATGTCGACTGTTAGTATTGCTACGCTTCTATAAATAACATACATTTGCATTGAAAGTATTAAAAATGTATGACACAATAACTAGAGTCGTTAACAGATACTGGTTGGATGCAGTGGGTAGCACAATCATCTATTACCAAGACATCTGGAGTTTGATTTGCTTGTGAAAAATTATGGAATCACTTACTTAATAACACCTATGCTACTACTTGGGCCAACAATTACTGTGATTAATATTCTCCAACATATACACTGAGCGATCTTTCATCTCAAACATAAATCCACAACAAAATAAAATTCATGCTGTTGTATTTGATATTCAGGCTATCTGCGATTGGGCTGTATGGCCAGAAACAGGGGCCAGATTTACGAAGCTTCTGATTGGTTCAAAGAAGCATTGCAGATCAACCAGGTACAGTTTTTTTATCAACTCCTTTATTACCACTTTACTGTCATTTCACCATATTTTTTGTGAAATATTGGTAACTCAAATATCATTTATTTCATCTATGTAACTGATTTGAAAAAAAGTGTTATCAACTCTTTCCATATCATTGTCATGTACACATGACAACAAAATGTCACCCTGGTCCCCGTTGTCATGTACAGATGACAAAATAATAGACCGTCTCATCCCCGTTGTCGTGTACACACGACAAGATACTTTGATGTTACCTGTCTTATGTTTAACTTGTTATAGCACATGACAGTCGCATAGTACAATGAGTTGTTGCTAAAATCAGCATTCATCACTTGGAAATTAATATTTTCATAGGTGCAGAGTAAACATTTTTCATTATGTGACCTATTGTTTTCGAATTTCCTGCAAGATGTTTGTGTTTTGTGTCCTAAATATAAACAATATGGCGGCAACTTGCCTCGATACGAACACTCGTAAATTCATCATCAAATATGTTTTAATACCGGTAAGAGTCTCGACAAAATCTACTTGTATTAAGGAAAAAGACTGAAGTGCTTCTTATTCGTAACAATAATAAATCCCCGTTGGGAACCTGCACTACAACACTGTTTTAAATACAAGGAATCTTATCGTTTGTTGCTGGACAAATGCTTATTTCTCAGGCATAATCAACTGCCAGTTCTTCATTATGCTGCAAAGAAATGTGTGTCTATGAACAAGTACATGAAAGAGTAACAACATTTGTTCATGGTTACTCGTTTATTTCTTGCAGCAGTTCCACCTCGTCCAAAAAGTACATTAATAATCTGCCATTTTGTAATATGCGCAGGGGCGGGTCTAGTAATGAAACCCGGTATGGAATCCGGACAGGAATAGTAGTACGGAAAGAGTTGATAAATAATAAGACCTGAAAAAGCTTAAATTGTTCAAAATCTGTCTTTTGTATTAATAGTATTAATCCTATGTGTCATCAGAAATAACTCTTCTCCATCTGTAAAATTGATTAAGGATTGACCAAGTTAATATTGTTAATTGTCAACATGCTCCTATTTGATCAGGATCATCCAGATGCTTGGTCATTGATTGGAAACTTGCACTTGGCCAAGCAGGAGTGGGGACCTGGACAGAAGAAGTTTGAACGCATCATCAGTCGGCCCAACACCAAGAATGACGCCTACTCACTCATTGCCCTTGGCAATGTGTGGCTGTCATCACTACATCAGCCAATGAGAGACAAGGACAAGGTTAGTGAATACAGATGATTGTTTGTACTGTCTGTCAAAAACTTGGGTTTTGTGGCATTTTAAAGATACTTTATGTGAATATCCACAGCCATTAAAGCTCTTCTAGGTTTAACATTTCTAAAAAAAAACCAGTAACATACTGTAACTGTTCAAATCAAAGTGGAATAGCAAAAACAAACTTGTGACTGTCAAAATCCTTAATAGCCACATGATTGACCTATTGACATTAACACAAAACATTGCTATATCTCACCATGATGTAGTGATTTGATGATCTGAGTGACCTATTGACCTTGAAGGATCCCACTACCACTGCCAAAAACTGAACTGATTTTCTGGCATGACTATAGCTTTGATAAATCATTACTGAAAAAAATACACCTTACAGGACTTTTATAAAAAAAAAATTTGATGGTGAAATTGATGAAATATAATCATCAGCACTTTTCTGAGTGTTAAAATTCAGCAGGGTTAGACCAGAATTTGAACCCTGGGCCTCGGATTGTTTACTGTTGCTCATCAGACTGAACAGCAAGGTCAACCATGACATACTAAAGAGGAGGTTATTGTATATACAAAAAGACAAGATTACAGTGGGACAGGACGAACTATTGTTGTGTTTACCCATGCTGAATTAGTACATTGATCTGAGTGACCTATTGACCTTGTAGGAGAAGCGTCACCAGGACAGGGCCCTGGCTATGTACAAACAAGTGCTAAGGAATGATGATCGCAACATCTGGGCAGCCAATGGCATAGGTAGGACACTTCTCTTTGATTCTATATTATCAAATTATTCCTGATGAGTTTTGCACCAATAACTCATTTACCATGCTGGTACACTAGGATGCATTAGATACCACATCTTTTTCAGAATTGTTTTCAGCATGTCCCAAGTTCTAGTCCAAAGTTTCCATTATAGGCCAAAGGGGCCATTCATAGAAGTATTTTTTTCAGGTTATATAAGTTTCAGTTAAGTCTGATTCTGTCATTCAACCACAAATGCTTAAGACTGGACATGCTGCTTTTAGAATCTTTGACTTAAGACCATGTTCGCAGGATGGAAGATGTTTTTACAGCTGAAGACAACATAAGAACCTACTTCTGAGAAAACCTGAAATGATTTGCTTGTCAAATAAAACAGTATTAGCGCATCACTACTTTTCAAATAATGAATTTGAAATCTGTAAAATCACTTGATGAATAAATATGTGAGTGAAAAGCGCAAAAATAACATTACCATTGAAATAAGTGTCTTATCATTTTCAATACATTGTTGAAATTCACATATAAAGAAAAAACTAAATCATATAAATTTTAAGTTTAATATATATACACAAAATAAGGTAACAATGTTGTTTGGCACAAATGTGTTTTTTTTTGGTATTGGCACACTTTGTTTTAATCAACACTGTTTATATATATGTACATAGCACTTTTTTGTTGATAGCCTATATACACATGGTAATATAGTCTGAGCTCTATACTAGTCTGTAGAAGATTTCGGTGGTATTGGTTCTATAGTCTTTTAAATTGGTAACTTTCCAATGGATAACTACAGTCACATATTGTAGATCACAATCCTATATTTTTGGAATTGTCCCAGAAGGTTTACAGAGTAGCCACCTGATGTTTCTCTTAGCCTTGGAAATCTTGGTGAGTTTACAGAGCAGCCATCTGACGTTTCCTCTTAGCCTTGGCAATCTCAGTGAGTGTGCGAGTATTGTTGGACCTGTTTCTCTTGTTGGCATACCACTTTTTCACCTGCTCACAGCTGATTTTACCTCTTTCTGCGAGTAACTCCACAGTGGATCCTGTCGGGTATGGATGCTCTAAATGTTCGTTATACCAATCCTCCATCACTTTCACTGACTTCTTCGACAGGAGGGGGCGTGGCTTAATTACCCGACTGGGACATTGACTAGTTGATGACTCCTCTAACAAAGCAAGACTCTGTTCCACTCGTGTCATAATCTGATGGAGCTGGGAATCGTAGTGAAGGTTGAGTGAGCGCTGGTAGTCTGGGGCATACTTCTGTGTATGGAGTGAGCGGAAACGCTCTGTCTCTACCAGAGCAGCCTGGTAACGGTAGAAGTCAGACAACTGCTTAACATCCTCTGGAAACCTGTCTGTTAGTCGGTTGAAACTTTCCTGTAGATCCTGCTCACGAGTAAAAACATTGGATTGTGGCTGGGTCATCATAGTCGCTAGCAGCGACTGCGGCAGCATGTCTTCACGACAGTCATTGACCAGGATGGCCTGAAGGTCACTAAAGAATGGATTGTTGGCGAGGGGACTGTCCGGTGGTGGACTGCCCAGCAGTCCCGATAGTGAGTCATTAAAGCGACTGTCTACACCAGGACTGTTGTAGACTGGCTCACATGAGGTCAGTGAAAGATTCTTTGGGTTTCTCGCTGGAGTTGTCTGCTCATTAAAAGTTACAGTTTCACTTAGGGGTACTTCAGTAGGTGATGACCTGACACTCGTAGCAAATGTTTCAATGTCAAAGCTCATATCACTAGCACTATTGTCATTAGATGATCCCCACACACAAGATTCTGTTGGACTTCCATAGTCAGTCAGTGTGGCCGTACATTCGTACTCTGATAAAGACTCACGGTCCGGCAGCTCATCTTTTAATGTCTGTGAGATAACCTCATCCAGAAGGTCATGAGGTGACATGTTCAAGGTCACAGGAAGGTCAAGAGCTTCTGAAGATAATGGCTGATTGAGTGATTCAATGAAAGCATCCATGATGCAGCACTAGTTCTGATCAGGCACTAGTCACTCGAAATGTCCAAGTTCGGCTCAAAATGTCTGAGGTTCAAGATGCAAAGGTCAAAGTTAACTCAAGCAGTGTCAGAAGAAAGTGACATGACCCTGATGAAAATGTCAAGGTTTTTGTATTGAGTGGTCTGAGAGCTGAATACTTTTCACTTTCCAAATGACATTATATGATTGGCTAAGCAAAAACAGCTGATTTCTCATGTACAGAAACCTATCTTAGGTCAGGTGTATGGTTTCCCTGCCTTGACCCCTCCCCCCAAGCTGACCCCCTGCTAGGCCCCTGATTGGCCCTGGGATGAGTTGATGGGTGTGGCCTAGTGGTCACACTTGTGTGATCAGACACAGGTGATCATTAATAACGTGTGTTTTGATTAGAGCTACTGAGTGTAATCAGTGTGGTGTGACACTCTGATGTTGTTTTAATGTAAACAAGTCACACCAATAGTGTATATCCTGAAATAAATGTCAGTGTTGGCACTTTTAGTTTAACAATTATTTTAAAATCACATTTAGAAAGACAATTTTTTTTGCTATTTTTTTTGTTTTATATTCAGAATTTTTTTATACAATGCAAAGTTCAATGTAATGTTTAATAGCTGAAAAATCTCACACTATTAATGTTGCTTCCACTTTTACACAAACAATTATTGATTATGATTTCAATACATTTTTCAAAGGTTTACATCTACATTGCATCTGTATAAGGAAAGCAGAAAAGGAAAGGTTGATAAAAAGACAGAAAATAATCAGTTTTATGAAAATTTCTATCACTGACTGTATAAGGCAGTGTGTTGAATAATTGTAACTTAACAGATGATGTTTAAACTAAAAGGAGTATTTACAACCTTTCCCTTGAAAGTGAATTTTGTAACAGAAAGCAATAATGAAAAATGTTATTATCTTTTAAAAAATTACTGCATTGCTGCATGATTGCGTTAGTGCCTTATAAAATATAATCCTCTAGATCAATTCTGTAAGGCTCATATGAAATGAAGATTCAGGGGAAATAAGGCACTTGTACATATATTGAAGGTTTAGTGTCATAAAACAGTATGTGTGCCATAACAGGATGTCGGTAGGACTAATACTTGTCATTTCTCTTTGATAGTAAGGTGTATAAATCTGAAGAAAAAAATCTGCAACATGATTGTTTGAAAATTTCATGAATAACTTGTGTATGGGTTGTCTTAGGTAACTTATATAACATAGGGTACTCTGTTTTTATTTCAATATCAGATTTCCAGTCGAATTAAATACAAATGTACTTACATTGAAACCAGAACTACTACTGTAAGTTATTGTATTTTTGTGTGACATTTAATATTGTGTTAATTCTCAAAGAGAAAGTAGTAATTTGTACTTTTAACTTGGCTGCTTTCACTCTGCCATATTGCCAATTATATAACCTGATCTTCATGTCAAATGTTTACAAGAATACAATAAATTCTTGTTTAGGATATCTAAATGATAATTGCTATGTACTTTTATTTGGCAACATATTTTTATAATTGAAAAGTTCTATTTACTGAAGGTAAAGTTTGAATTGAAAGGTGATGTTTGAATTTTTTTTTTTAAATTTATCAAAAGTTTCACTTGTTAGAAACAATATTAGAAACAAAATAGTCTCAAACTATACTTGGAAATGCTTCGTTAATTTAAAAGACTGATAATTACTTTTGATACAGTATGGCTACGCTATGAAGAATTAAGTGATCTATAAAAACAATCCTATCATAAGCTATTAACTCTTGAGTTATGCACAATTATGAAGACAAAAATTGGTTTGAGATTGAGAATTAGTTGAGTGGCACTGTAGGTATTGAAGTCTGGAGAAATTCATTTAGTGAGTTACATACAAGTTTCTACTCTATACACATAAGGACAAATATGTAATTTGTTCAATTTGCAAATCTATGAAAACAACGAAGCAGGATTTTTTCTTGATTAAATAATTGGTTTTGAGTACTGGTACAATATGAGTGAGGAATACAGTGTGAGCTAGTGCTGGCTTCATCTGTATTCACAGGGCCACACCCACACATCAAAGTTAGGCCCTGATTACTGCTTGGCCTGTTTAATTAGAGCCATTATCTGCATGCCTCACAATCATTATTACCTGGTATAGGGGACAAAAGAAAGTCTCCAGCCCATCCCGGAGCTGGTGAAAGTGTTTACATAGGTAATTACAACTCATGGTTGATTGCTATGATGTAAACGTAAGAGTGTGGGAAGCTTACCAATATTTTAATTGAATTATTAAAGCCAGACAATCATTCTGATATTAATGAAAAATTAACAAAATATTTAATATTAATTTTTTTTCTTTGGTATAATTTTGAATACTTTTGATATGATTTAATTTGACAAAATTTGTTTATTTTTCCCGAGATGATTTTTGATAGGAATTTAATTGTTGGATTTATTAAAAATGATTTATTGAAAGGTGAACCCTACTGTAATGCATTGAATATACTAGTAATTAGAAGATAATCTTATGACAAAACGCCACATAAACGTTTATTATTGATTTCTTATTTTGGATTGTGGTTAATTCCCCCCCCCCCCCTTTTAAACACCTGGTTGTTGATACACTTGATATATGGGATTTGAGGAAAAGACTGATATAGGCTTAGTCTGTTCTCTTATCCCTTTGTTTATACAAGAACTTCATTCTCAACTCTTAACTGATATACTGTAAATATTACTGTTTTTACATTCTATTGTTAGGAAATTGAAACTGATTTAATTGTTGGGTATAAAAAGATCTTTTGCTGTAGAAAAACGAAGTGTCAGTGATCTGAAAATTTCTAAACCATATGGATATGTTTTCAAAATCTTACATATTACTGCAAGTTGTCATTGTAGTTTAAGCAAATCCTGCATCATAATTTGGAAAAGTGCATCAACCTACTGAAACATAAATATCAGTGATATATTCTGACA
>JAULCA010432279.1:0-11308 GCA_032360845.1 Crassadoma gigantea
TCTATGATCGTTCACTTGGTCACACGTGCGAAAATAGAAACAAATAAAATGTTCAGATCTCTGCAACGATTATTACGGGAAGAACTGACACGGGTCTGTTTATATTCTCCAAGAGCTTGGCCATAACTTGACAAACCACAGCGTCAGATAGGATTATGTATTATATAACGGACCATGCGGGCAAAACGGCAGAGAACGGCCGGGTTTATACATTGAAATGTTTAGATACAGAAACGCAGAATTAAGAAAGAAACATTGAAAAGCAAGATTTAGATCATAAGAAAACTCTTCGTCAATTTGATCGTACATGTACCGTAGATTAGTGATAATTTCTCTTATGACCTGGCAATAAAGGAGGCTGCATTCAAATGTTATTCGTGTGCAGAAATAACACACGAAGTAAGAATGTGAAAATCCACCCTCCCCAAAAACAGAAGACAAACACAAACAAGCAAAGAAATTAAATAAGAAGGACAGGTAAACAGACATTTGTACACAAGCATAATGCATTATCAAATATTATCGATTCAAGCAAAATACAAACAAATATTATGTATAAACGAAAAACATTTATATACAAACAAGAAATATATGCAAACAAACAGAAGGTATACAAACAAACAAAACAATTGATTATTTGTATTAGCAAGCAATTCAAACAAATCCAAATAAAAACTGTCCATTTATCAACCAGACTACAAATGAAATATTGAACTATTTGTCAAAAACAAATAAATCTACAAAAAAAGGCATGAACTGAAACGAGACAAAAAAAACGTTTTTGATGAGATGTGTATATTAACTTTCAAGAAACTCCTCGATATGACAGCCAAATTTTTACATATGGGCCTAAAGCTAAATGTTGAAATGTGTTTCGGTAAATCTGCACGCTTATTTGACAATGGTAGCAAAGCACTTTATGAGCCTATCTTGTACTGTTACCATGGTAACACCTCATGCTGGCACAGTACTGCAGCTACAACAACTGGAATTCCTGTTTCTTACGGCTTTGGTTTCCTCTGACATGCCAGTCATTACATGTCATTTTAAGATAATTTGGGCAGTACGAATTATCGTATTTTTTATGTGAATGCTAAACTCGTTTCTTCGGGCATCGACAATCTGTATAATTTGTAAAACTTTTCTTTGTATATCAGCTGCTCCTTTTGCAACAGTTGAAATAATTTAATTTTTCTTACTCCTTCCTATCAACCTTTTTGTTCCCTAGCTCCTTGCTTTGCAGTCCCTCACGATTGGCTTTAGCGTTGAACGTTCGCCCAAATGAGGGAAAGCAATGGGTTCTGTCCACATGCCGTGTCATACTAAAGCCCTTAAATGTTCAGCATTTAAGGTTATAACTGCAACTGGTTATACCCATTGTCAGTATAATGTGACCTGATAGAACACTTTGCTAAGTGTCTCCGGCATTGTATTTCAATGAGTTATAATGTAGCAATCGAAAGTCGGCATCAGATCCGCGCTATGACAAGGAGTCGAATACACCAACATACTGCCTCTACCACATATGCATACGTAACAAAAAATTGCCTGAGCTGTTTATAGGTCGCTGACCCCTATAAAACATAACCAATTGACAAATAGTCCGGACAAATAAACACATATAAGAATGAGTGACTCTCTGAAACTTACTGATGTAAATGTCATTAGGTGTTGTTTATCCGGACTCAGATTATAATTATTGCGTTTAACTTCATTATTAAGACGGAAAAATTGTATTCCTAGGAATTTCTTTTGTTATAGAATTTTGTGATCAGTGAGTAACTCCTTCTACCAGTGCCAAGTTTACCATTGGATACAAACCCGTTTGTTTTCTGGCTTCTCATAATGACTTTAAGACAACTGCCAATGTCTTGAATAAACTTTAAAGCGAAGTGTACATTGTATTCACTGTTTCGGTGTTTTGAGAGATAAGCTCTACCAATTAAAGGCAAAGATAGAAACTAGATCACTTCATAACTCTGTTCTAGGCGTTAGGGAACATACCAATCCCACTCGGTAATCAAAGTATGATAAAATGATAGACCGATAGTATATTAAAAAAATAATGAAGTTTGATAATGACTTAAAATAGATGTAGTTATCCTTTCATAGATATACAAGTTTTGTTGACAAAATCATCTTTGTTATAATTTTGAAAAAAAATCATTGACTCAAGTTATAACAGTTTAACAGCCCCTCAAGGCTTAGAGACGGACAATTTTTTATATAATTTATGATTTTGTTACCCCAACCCCCCATCCAACCATCCAATCACAGCCCTAACGGAAAGACATGGCAATGATAAACACTGATCTAGAAAAACAAACAGAACTAAATGAAGACCTTTAAATTTTGACCTACATTTCCTTCATATTGACAGCTGTTTGAATTAGGTATGAAAACACTTTGGTTTAAATTTGAGATGCCGTTTGGAGCAGAGAGTATCATCGATAATGCACAAAACTGGAGTCATTGGGCTGTTGAATGACTCTCTTAAATGCGCCTAAGAGGTTTACAAGTGCTCGATGAATTGACACTGAATTGCGTGAACTTTTGTCCACCGTGTTCTATTGAATCCTTTGGGTTAGAGAGTATGAAAGCATGTCGCCATGACAAACTCATTTCGAGGCTACTGGCGCTTCGATTTGCACTCTTATGCGTTTTGTTGCGTATATGGAACATGATCAAGGTCATTGAGCATCGAGTCTTCACTAATTGTACTCTAAACGTACTGCTGATACAGATACAAAGCTGTTTGTTTTAAATGCGGAACTCTCTCTAACCTAACCTCTAAACTGTCGCAAACGCCGATAATACGCGAGACCACTTCAGAGAAGGGAACCTAGATGGAACTGTGTCATCGATTTCGAGGATATGTCTGCGCTGCATCTTCTGTTATGATCAACGTCCTTAAACGATCATTACCTGTTAATAAAACTAAACCATGATAACTCAATGTACAATGATTACCTGCCCAAATCGGGTAACCCAGGTTAATACGAAAATCTGCATACGTGAAATTATCGACAATTAGTTTAACTTGTGTTGATATCAGGCTTTCAATATTTGCGTGTTTTCGTGTCTCGCTCTGTATATATATGTCTTATTACATTTATCTATCATATTCATATATGAACTAATTCTATTTAAGAGTTATTCTCCGACTCGGATAGAAGCCCGCGTGGATCCTCATTCGGGAGACCCGGATGAAACCCTCGTGATTGGGAATGTGACCCCAATACCTGTTCGCGTCCGATAAAGAACTTGTACCCCGGCGGTCTTAGTAACAGGCAAGTTCTCTATCCGCTGCGCCACTCGACTACCCTTATTTAATTTATCTGAAAGCATGAAATTCGGTTAAGACAAGTTTTACTGTTTACGGAACCTTTGTCCGAAAACCGGACAGAAACATACTGCCTTGCATCATGTCCTCTTATACATTACACAAATCTTTAAAGTAGACATGCGCAATGATTAAAAACCCGATATGAAAAACGAAGTGAAAGTATTGTAAAAAATCCTTTAGATGTTTATCATTGAAGATCTTGTTTTTGTCTTTTATCTTGTATAAGAGTAATGATGTTAAAATTCAGGGATTTAATGGTCTGCGTTGCCTGGCAACCCCAGCATAAACAGCCCATGTACTGTTAAACAGTCTCTGTTCTTCCTTTGGTTTAGAAACTATAGGAAAAGACGGGTGCCTCTCAGACTCGTCGTACAGGAAAAGTGTTGTTAAATGACACAATTGAGTTGTGAATTATTCAAACGTCAAAGAGACTAGACGAATGGTTCAGGTACAACACAATAACGGAAATATCGCGTGCGATTTATCGAGTTTGGTTTAGAGAGTATGAATCAACAAACGAGATATGTTGACAAGTGCTTGGTGTACGAGTAACGTGAAACGATGTTATATTGGCCGGTCTACGAGAGATTTCGATTCAACAATCTTCAGTATACACCATTACGTGAAGTAGGCTAACTTCGGCCAGGAAACGCCGCTGGCGCCAAATCGCGGGAAATGTTGAGAATTTCGCGCAGAATGTTTGAATTACGGCACGGCCTGATAGTAATCGCGTGTCTGTGTATACTCTCAAAACATCCATCTCACTCAGCGACAAGGGCGCCCTCAAGTGGCTACGACGAAGCATGCCAGTTGCCGCCTTGGAATTTATCCCAGAGTCTTGAAAAATTACCTGCTGACAACTTTCAGTTCCAAAAACCTTGTTATAAGTTGGAAAGTAATCGTGTGACTAACTCGTGCAAATAAACTGTAAATAGACACGTTATTATCTGAACGCCGCCCCCCTCTCCCAACTTGTTTACTTTTTCTTATAGTACATGTACAGGTCATTTAAGTTCACATGTTGTTTATAATATCAGGGTTGTTTCCGGTCACCGTATTCGGTATTAGTTCCGGAATACAAACCTAGGCAAAGCACATAAGCACTGATAAATTTGACTTTGTCTGTTTCTCGATAAAATAATTCGTCGAGCGTTTGATTCGTTTATCGATTTTAATATTTTTTATTTCAAATTACATGCTATATTACAAAAAGAAAATATCTAATCCGACATTTTGATTCTGATATATTCAATCTTTGGGGATGTTAAAGAACAAGGAATAGTTGTGTTGTACATTTTTCTATTCCGATAACTGGAACCGAAACTTTATTTCCAATTTAAATTCCTTAAAAAAAAACCCCACCTTAATACGGTGTTCTGAATATGTTCCATTAATTTGGCGGTGCTCTTTTTCTATTACGTGTACATGTATATGTATCTATCATTTCTCATATTTTATGAAGCATGTCTGCAGCCGGAACTACACTTTTTCAGTGTAAGCCTTATAACTAAGGTAATTCTTAAATACTACTTATAAATGAAAAAAAATCAGCTATTGGAAAGTCGGCACAGAAAACGCGTAAAAGTAATCAAAGTTTAAATTAGCCGAGATAACGTCAATTGAAGATGTTCCGTCGGCCAGCTGTTGTTTATAACCAGACCTTGTCAATATTTCACTCAAAATGTCCGCCTTCTTCGAGGATTTATGTTAAAATTTAAATGCATTTTAAATGTCGCCCTGCCCCGCAGTGACGTCACGAAGCAGGTGGTTGTTATGTATACCAATATACCAACCTACATACATGATCATGCGCAATTTACGATTTTCATTGTTTTAACACTCAAATTACTTATCCAAAATTCGTGACCTGTTGTGGTAATTGACTGCTATCAAAACCTTTCCGGGCTCCAGCATGGGGCCTTACAGGTGTGCTTTTTACACACTTAGAGATGGGAGGGGGTCATGTTGTCCGTGGGTGGGGACCACGCGCGTGGCAGGTTAATTAGCATGTTCGTGATTACAATAACAAAGTAAGTGTTACGTAAACTAATAAATATCATAATTTTGCATGACAAGTATTTTGAAAAACATTTAAACATAAAAAAACTCTCATATAAGTAAAATAAAAAACGGGCTAATAAAAATACAGCAGGGACATTTATAACTTCAGATCAACCTAAACATACTTTAACTCCAAAAGCTTTTAAGTGTAAAGCATTGTCAGTTTACATGAAATTAAAAGGAATAGTTCCTTTGGCATGAAAAGAGGCGTTTCGAGAACACTTTAATATGTATTTATATTCCAGCAATTCATTATCTATTTTAAACTGTTGGTAACGTGCTAGTTTACTTTTAATCTTTAATATCTTGTGATAAATTCATCAATAAATAAAGAACTGGCGTAAGGTAGTGTTTACCATTACACACAATTTTGTTTAATTTTTATCATAATTGAATCTTTTTCATCTGCTCAACAAAACAATGTTTTTTATCATACTTATCATAGCAAGTCGTGTTTCTGAATTCCATAAATCGTCTTTTAATCTAAATCATTATAAAAGAATATGAAATATGAAAATATATTTACCTTACTCTTAAAGGTAAACAAAGAAAACAAGGCTTTCTATAAATGTGTATCACAAAACGATATCTTTATGACATAGTTATGTAAATCTAGCATAGTTAACGATGGATTTTAATGAAAATAAAAAGTAAAAGTGCGTGTGTAAGAAACCATTATAAATGACATGAACACGAGAGTACAAGGAAATCATATTTCAATAGGGGGTTCATTTTTTGTCTTTTCTCTTTTTTGGAAAAAAAATATCGTTGATGGATGGAATGTACTTTTAAGATATTGACTTTGTCTAGAAAATACCAGCCATGTCCCTCGCTGCTATTTGTTTACATAATATCGGTTTTCAGTTTGACAGCATATTAGAGTGTTTTACGAGGCATCGTAGAAATCCGCCCCCTCCCCTATTCTCCCTTCTCCGTGTTAAAGATATGATTATCTTCTTTGTTTTTGGAGGCAAGGTAATGTTTTCTGTAATTGGACCAGTGAACGTTGCATTGTTTTAATAAATCTTAAAATTTGTCAATAACAACTGACATTGAAATGTACATGTACGTATTTATGTTTATATACCGGACAATATTGTGGTTTAATACTCCAAAGATATTTGAATATCCTCTTGAATGGACTTTATGGGTAAAAACTGTTCTTTAAAACCACCAACCACTTGCTTTGTGAACGGGCCTAGATATAACGGGTTTCAATTTCCCACAACACCAAAAATAGCCAAAAAGACAATGTTAATCTTTATCGGAAAACGAATTAAATATCGGGACAACATTATGCATTTTTTGCAGGTCACAATTGCAGTGAAAATAAGATCTCCCAGAATGTAAGTTATTTGCAGTATAACATGGTTTGATTCTGTTTCCGTTTGTTTGTAAATACATGAAGTGAACGATTGTGTCTGAAATTCAAATATTTAGAAATATGTCATCGATTTATTTTGATAATTCGTACTTTTAGCTGTGAAAGAGTTCTCTAGACTCTTTGAACTAACCTGTTTTAAATTATCACGAGAGAAACTCAGTCTGCGTTTTTCTTAATGTATGTAACGAGAAAATCAGCCGATATTTCTTTATTTACTTACACTTTTTCGCCAAACACAGCCGTTGAAAGGTCAAGGTCGCCGGTGCTAAATGTACGCACGTTCTCGTCAAGGCGGCGCAATCTATCTTCATAATGAGTTAACGTACACCTCCGAATCTCAAAGTGTCTGTTTATTTAGCTGATGAGTTGATTACTTTGAATGCATATGAAAGCATTTTGAAAGCTGTTGATGGAAGAAAAATAATATAGACAAATAATCAAGATGTCTGACTCATGGGTGTAAAATAGCACTCCCTCCCCCTGAACCGTTTTTCCCCTCCAACCCTTTCCTTACTCCTTCCTTCATTCCTTCTTTCCCCTTATTTTTTCAAAAAATTCCTTTTCCAACCAATCTTCTTCGTTCACCCTCGTCTTTTCCATCTTTAAAATCTACGTTTTATCTCCCTTTCTGATCTTGCTTTCATTCCTTCAAAAGTATCCCTCCCCTATTTCTCCTCCGCCCCCTCACTTTCTCCCCTCTCTCCTCTTCATTTTTCATCATCTCACTCATCTAGATTACGATTTTTTCCCTACTCGCCATTTCATCCTCCTCCCTCCTCTCGTCTTATTCTTCCCTAACCTCTTCATCCCCTCTTCTCCTGTATTCCCCACCCTTAAGCATAATACACGCGAAATCTGGAACATCAACAAGAGTGCCAAAAGCACTCACCTGGAATTGGCGGAACTTCAACACTGACAAATTTAAATCTGAAACCCGTTTCCAGTTCCATAGAAAAATCAAGGGATTAATCAGGGCATGTAGTGACCGAATGTCTTTGTAGATGACCTTTCATTTTCGTATAATATTTAGAAGAATTATATATGTAAAATGTTGGCAAAAACAAATATTTATAAAGTACCGCCGGTAGAAATTCTTCTGTGATATAGACAAAATTGGAGGTTACATACATACCATGTTGGGTTTACTTACGTGTGTATAAGGATTCCGGAACTATAGTTAAAAGTACCGGTGTCACAATCTGATAGATCGGTTATATTATTTCGAAGCCTCGCCATCATTGAGTGCAGCTCTGTAACGATATCCTTGACTTTTAGACTTTTAGAAATGATATCCCAGTTTGACGTATTTGCCTCTTTCTCTTGTTCCAAAATATTTGACCTTTAAATTAAACTTCAATAAAATATTTATAACCAGTTTTTATATAGAATCTTAGACTTTGTAGTTTTTGATATAGTCGTATAAAATTTCATAGGATTAAAAACTCGTTAAAACAAAATTTGGGATAGGTTCGCTTTTGGAAGATTTCATTAAAGATTTGAACCTTTTCACCCGTTAAAGATTATTTTGAATTCTGGTTATTTCAGTATTGACAATTATAAAAAAAAAAGAAGATAAATATTGATATTATGTAAATATTGCCTTACTGAGACATGGCGACGCAAGTCCGTAAACATACTTCCTTGTTGTGACATTGAGACTTAATAGTGTATGCTACCTTACTGTGACATGGATACTTAAGGGTGTATGCTACCTTACTGCAACATGGAGATTAAATGTGTATGCTATCCTACTGACCTGACTGTGACATGGAGACTAACGATATATACTACCTTACTGTGACATGGAGACTTAAGGGTGTATGCTACCTTACTGTGACTTGGATACTTAAGGGCATATTCTTCTTTACTCAGACATGGAGACTTAAGGATGCACGCTATCTTACTGTGACAAGGAGACCTAAGGGTGTATGCTACCTTACTATGACAAGGAGACTTAAGGTAGTATGCTATTCTACTGACCTGATTGTGACATGGAGACTTAATGATATATGCTACCTTACTGTGACTTTACTCTGTCATGGAGACTTAAGGATGTATGCTACCTTACTATGACATGGATACTTAGGTATATTTGCTATCTTACTCTGACATAAGGACTTAGGATGGCTGTTACCTTACTGTGAAATTAATACTTAAGTATGTATGCTACCTTACTGTGACATGGCAAATTAAGAATGTAGTTATCGTACTGTGACATGGATACTTATGGGCTTTGCTACCTTTCTGTGACATGGAGACTTAAGGATGTATACTACCTTATTGTCATATGGAGACTTAAGGATGTTTGCTACCTTTCTGTGACATGGAGACTTATGGGCTATGCTACCTTTCTGTGACATGGAGACTTAAGTATGTATGCTACCTTACTGTGACATGGCAAATTAAGAATGTAGTTATCGTACTGTGACATGGATACTTATGGGCTTTGCTACCTTTCTGTGACATGGAGATTTAAGGATGTATACTACCTTATTGTGATATGGAGACTGAAGGATGTATGCTTCCTTTCTGTGACATGGAGACTTATGGGCTATGCTACCTTTCTGTGACATAGAGACTTAAGGATGTACGCTACGTTACTGTGACATAAAGACTTAAGGATGTACGCTACCTTCTTGATTTGTCATAACTTCCTTTTCAAAAGAGTTTCACATTTAGAAAGTGTTTAAATGTCTTCCCCGTACAAATATTTATTTTGACCAAGATTATCCAATAGAGAAATATTCTGATGGTTAACCAAGATTGCATACATCGATAAAACATACATAGTTATGAATTTTTCACCCTTACAGCCAAAACTGGACAAAAACCCAGAAACAGTCTAAACGACTTATCATAATTTATATCGACTATTGGGTAATAATAATTTATCTTGATAAAAGATGATGACTGTTGGCTCTAAAGCGGGAATTATCTGACGAAATATACGTTTCCCGACTAAATCGTATTTTGTAAAAATATTTTTAGGAATATATCTATGGTCGGATACCCATTACAAGCTAGCACTGTAGATGTACAATTTTCGCAATTCATCGCGTATATATATACTTCCGCAGGGGAACCGGTCCCAAATTCAAATATTCCGTCAATATATATCGAGTATGTCAATCAAGATTTATACTATTTGCATGTCACTGCTGTCTTTTCATTCTCGCGAATACATTAGTTCTAAGAACGCGCGCGAAAAGAAGTTTTCGTAAAAAAATAAATGATTAACTATAACTTGTCATGGATTTTTTGCGTTTAACAATAAAGATGGCGGTAAAATTTCATACGAGAAAACAGTTTATTTTTGAATTTGATCAATTATCCATAAAACATAATTACAGTAATATCGCATTGGGCCAAAAGATATAGAAAATTGGAGAACGAAAACAGGTAAAGTGTAGTTTTTAATTAATTGTCGACTCTTATGAACCTCAATGATTGTAAGCAACAGGCTGACTATACTTCGTGCTATAAAGGAATGTTTCACGCCCTTAATCTACAAACTGTTTGCGATGAAGACATTTTCGTGTTGGCAATGCTACTGCAATATCTGTTTTATAGTGTCGCAATTTGTTTGCGGGCGAATATTGTCGCGCTGAGTTAGTGAAAGACAAAAATGTTCACTTAAACAGTGAAAGACTGAGATATCCCCGGACCATAGGAGCAGGGATATTTTACCCCTATTTAATTGGAGATATGTGAATCATCAAATTAGTTTAGGTCCATAAATCTTCGTCTCGGTTATTATCTCATTCTAAAGTACATGTAACTACTTATTCACCGCAACAAATGTCCATAACTAGAAAAGATGATAAGTTGCGGTAATCGAATGAGCTAGAAATGTGCATTTTAAACGATATATAATAATGTGTTTAACTTGTAAATCAGATTAGATTCAATTTAAAGTGCAGTATTTTCAAAGGCCACTGCATTGTTGTACAAAAACTGACGGGAAAGTTTCCAGCGTGTAACAAGTGCAATGCATTTGTATTTTTTGTTGAGGTCGACGTTCTGTGGCCTATATGCACTATGTCTGTAGACGATTTTATTTATATATTTGGGCGTAACCCGTGGGAGAGGGCGGATTTGAGGCAATTTATCCCGCCCTCTTTCTATCACTTCCACGTGCGACGCAGACAGTGCCAGACATTAGGTGAAAAATTAAGAGGAACCACATGAAAAGCAAAAGGTTGCAGACAATGTTCTGTTCTGTTTTAGAATGCACAGTCTGCTGATATTCTGTAGATGTACACGTGTTGTGGTGTTCTATTTGTTATGGCTCTGTATTTCTACCGGGCCATTCATATTGTCATGTTGTACGGGTCGCACAATGGATATCGCACTCGCCCTTCACTGAGACGGCCGGGGTTTGACTTCCCGATTGGACATAAAAGATATGGAATCGCCTATCCGACCAGTTAGGTTATCTTCGGACACTCCGGTTCCTTCCCGCATTCAGGGGGGGGGGGGGGGGGGGGGGGGGGGGGGGGGGGGGGGGGGGGGGGGGG
>JAULCA010432323.1:1631-23616 GCA_032360845.1 Crassadoma gigantea
AACTCTTGAGGATTACTGTATTGTGTTTACAGGCACTTCATTGGAGAGTTAGGCAAGTGTTTGGAGTCGGGGGCTGTAGACGACCTACACAGCCTTCACGGTGCCATCCATATGTTGGGGTCCATTGCCAAATGTAAGAGTGTATGGATTATGCCTTGGCTGAACACACCAACAGACATTAGTGGTTTAGTCTGGATGGGCAAATTTTTATGTCGTGCAGTCTTTTTTTATTCATTTAACAAAAAAATCGCAGTTATCATTTGTGGTTTTTTTAATTTCTGGTGAAATCATGAATAAGTGGACAGTTTTGTTCCACTTATTATGCAAATCTGAAAATATCGTATTTTAGAAAGACAGTGTAGATATTAATGATAATTTTAAATATATTTTTTCTATACTTTTCTTGACTGCAATGATATTTTTCTGTTTATTGATATAATTGATTAAAGGGAAGAGGGATGATATTCAATAATTGTGACAACATAACTCAAGTTATGAAAGGGGAGACACAAATATCTAGTAAACCTAAATAAATTACTATGCTAAATCAAAATGAAATACTGTAGGGAAAAAATAGTTTTAATGTCTTTATGTATCTTCTCGTGAGACAATTAATGAGAAGCTTTCAGTGTTTCATCTGTGAATTTCCAAAACTAATGTTTTCAGATAAACCCAAGATACCGGGAATGAAGGAGTGTTGGATCGCAGTCCAGAGCCAGGCCGATAAAATCAAAAGTGAACAACACACAGAGGAGGAGGAGGAGCAGGATGTGAGAGATAAGTAAGTACATGTGACCGATAATCAATTGTTACGGGTTTGGAGGTCAAAAAGAGTTAAACTCAGTCACACACTGTAAAGTATCTGTATTTGTTTGGAGAAGAGTTTAACAAGGGAAAGGTAAACAGGATAGGGAGGGAGAAATAGCAGCTCAGATTTACAGTGACATAAGTTAGAGTAAAAAGTAAGATACATAGCTCCATTGTTAGGGCATAAGTGAGCCTCGTATAATATGTGGTAGAATTTAAAATAAACATACCCAATATATTTACTAGGTGTTAATTACATAGACATAACATCTGGGAAAGGAATTAATATAAGCTACAAGCTTGTTTTCCAATCCCATATTTATATTTGTAATTGTAATGTTGTTGATTACTGAATAAACATATTGTTTAAACTAACATCTGTTATGGAGGAAGGAGATTGATTAAGCAGTTTCACTAAAAGTACTGTTTTCATTGATAATACCACAGAAAAGGTGATTTACAAGGCCATTGTGTCATCATCTCTTATATAAACTATTTTTTACCAGAAAGGCTGAAAAGAACTTTTGGTTCACCTTCAAAACTGTTTTTGGGGAAAATAAAAATATGTTTCATACTAGAAATGTCGTGAAAATGGTGTGATTAATGAAAACCTGTCAAATATTACAATGTTTCTTTTCCCCATCATTTGTATGGGGTGAAGCGTTATATATGTGTGGGGTGTAGAATGATGACTTGGGGAATGTAGAAACTATAGACCAAAAATTAGTTTAAACATAGATTCAGACATGCTTCAGTTTGGACATTTTCTATTTTATGAAACAGAAACCATCATACAGCTACATTTCGCATTACTAACTCTGATAATAAATATAAAATCAAAACGATTGTTCTCATGTGTTGTACATTTGTTTTCCAGAGAATTATTGCAGTCTCTGACAACAAAACTACAAGAATGTCAGCAGGCGCTAGGACTGGCATATTAAACAAAACCTACTAAAACTGTCTACAAATGCCGGGCCGGGCAACGTAACAGAAATATAGTGAACAAATGCTGGGACCAACAAAACAAACCTACAAGAATTTCAGCAGGCGCAGGATCTAGCATCTTAGCCAAAACCAACTGAAACAGTCTACAAATGCTGGGCCTGACAACGTAACAGAAATATAGTAAACAGATGCTGGGCCTGACAACGTAACAGAAATATAGTAAACAGATGCTGGGCCTGACAACGTAACAGAAATATGGTAAACAGATGCTGGGCCTGACAAAGTAACAGAAATATAGTAAACAGATGCTGGGCCTGACAACGTAACAGAAATATAGTAAACAAATACTGGGCCTGACAACCTAACAGAAATATAGTAAACAGATGCTGGGCCTGGCAACGTAACAGAAATATAGTAAACAGATGCTGGGCCTGGCAACATAACAGAAATATAGTAAACAGATGCTGGGCCTGACAACGTAACAGAATTGCTGGGACCAACAATAACCAAAACATACTTCCCCTGTCAACAAATGCTGGGATTGGCTTCGAAGACAACACTTTGAAGTCCAGCAACTCTGAGGCAAGAGTTATAGATGAACATAAAACAAAGTTCCCAGTTTTGTCTGAATGTTAGGTGATGTGTAGTTAATAAAATTTATGAGAACTTAAAGGTAAAATTTATGAGAACTTTTAAGATAAAATTGATGGGAACGTTAAGGTAAAATTTATGAGAACTTTAAGATATAATTTATGAGAACTTTAAGATATAATTTATGAGAACTTTAAGATATAATTTATGAGAACTTTAAGGTAGTTTTTATATCATATTCAAGAATGATTGCAGACAGAAGCACTGCAAAATAAAATTCTGGCCACTTCTGGTTGCCTAAGTAATATGTCAGTGTAAACATGTTTTTGTGCAATAGCCACCGAAGATTTTATACAATAAATTCTTACACATGAATTTCCTTTTCTTTTAATTCTGATTTCCCAACCTGGGGACAAGAGGATAGAAACAGTGTATTTGAAAAGATAAAAAGATTTGGGCACTTACCATTTCCCACTCGATATAAATGAGGGGATAAAAACTGGTGGGCCCTACCTGTCCATGAACAACTGTATTAGGAGCATATATCAGAAACTTTTCGCTTAAATGCTCTAATTTCTCACCAAGTCAATCACTTAGTAGAGTATTTCCTTTAGTATTTATACCTCCAAGACATGGTGAAGGGGCATTACGGCTATCTCTTTTGTGTTAACCTGCCCATTTCCTTCTGCGAGAAATCTTTATTACCATGGTTACACATCAAAATAGTTAACCTCTAGTACCACAGCAGAACATCAATGTAGGTCTCCCTGACATTTGTTTAACCAATTTTGGGCATTGATCAAACTCAATTAGACCATGGTCTGCGAGTATACAAATATTCACAACAATAGATGTCTCCAAATAAGTTTGCAACTTTAAACAGATTCAGAAAAATTCTATGACCTTTTGACGTCCTCTGTAAATATGTGGAGTCAATAAGATTTGTTTAATTATTGATATTCTGTAACTGAAAATTCCTGTTGCAACCATACAACTACTTCATTGAAAGAAAACAAACACAGAAATATTCTTTTAATCTTTTTTATTTTTTCAATTTCTTCTTTTTTTTTTTATCTTTTCTTCACATGTATCAACTTCAACAAAGTTTGGTAACAATTTATATCAACCAGCTTGCCCTCTCGTTCAAAAAGATTTTCACTAGTGTACCGGTATTAAAAATTTTTGAAAATTTATAAAAGCACAGGACTTTTGACAAGTATTACATTCTGTACAATCCAAATTCTCAACCTATTTTTCACATCTTAAAAACTTATAAAAAATGCCATATTAACCTTAAATGTACATAAAATTCTGAGCACACTCTCCCTCCATAATTTCTACAGCTGGTATCCAAGTTATTCTTGTTTGCATGAAGCCATACGTTTACTGCCACAACACTTTATCATTTTATCTAAACATAAAATACATGTCTACACATTCATATTTATCTATATTCAATGTCACCCATTAATTTTAAAGTTTACTTACAAAAAAAATCTTACAATTTCCCATTTAATTGCTAACATGATATTGTAAAAAGTTAATGAACAGCAAGTGTAAAAATAATGTGTGAAAAAAGATAATGCGTGGCATATCATGGAAAATAAGGCATGGCAAATGTAAACAACTTTATATGTACAACAAATAACCAGGTTTCTGTCCAAAGTAAATACAATTGACTAGTTCCCATGATAAATGATTTTTATGATATTTTTTCTGTACATTATAGTAAATGTACATGTTGATTGTTTTTGGTGATGAAAATGTTCGCACACTCTCTATGTGTAGAAACCTGGTTATATGTTTAATGTCATAATTCTCAGTCCTCGCAAGCTTATTGTAAATAATTCTCATCATTATTGTCCAACCCTCCCCATATTAACTCCTTCCCATTCCCCCCTCCAATTCTTTCTCTCCTTTTTTTTACACATAACACTTGTTTCATGTCAAACAAACCCCAATTTAATATTTCCAAGTTAATAAAATCATTTTTGTTTAAATATTTTACATTGAACTGAATTTTTTTTTGGGGGGGGGGGGGGGGTAATTTCTACGTCATGATTTCTCAATCTCAAGTTAAATAAATATTATTTTCCCACCCATACAAAACAAACGTAAATGATAGGTCCATCTTAGTCCTAACAAGTCTTCATCCTCTCTCTTGGTCATATCCAGACGTTTGATCATGCAGTAAACAATGTCAGCCATTTCATGAAAGATATCTTAAGAATTTGGATACTGTAAAGCCTTGTTATATTGGGATTGTTTATCCTCAATTTAGTTTTTAATCAAGTTTAATATTAAATTGAAAGATATGTATCAAGAAATTATAAAGAAGATAGAAATACTGAAATATGAAATCTATATTAGAATAAGGTGACATTTTATCAAGGTTTCACTGTACAAGGTTCGATGGATGTGAATTAAAAGCAAGATAAACATACCAAGTCTCAGAGTTTACAGAGTTATTTGCTGACATTGTTTGCTACCTTAAAACATCTGCATCGATAAAAAAAAATAAAAATAGTGTAGTTATGCCATTTATCTAGACTGTTTTATCAACAAAAAATACATTTCATTTGGCTACCATTAATAATTAGCACTATTACTGCGTCGTTTAATATTGATCACATTCCTTTAAAAAAGAAATAATCTGACATTTTCTTTACATTATGATTTCTTGTATGGCCAGTTTTCCAAATTAGTTTGAATTACAAATAATATACACAACCTATATCTTATCTAAATACATTCAGATAATTAAATAAGACAAAAAATATCTCAAGCACTGAACCATTTAAATATTTAACAATTCTTTCAATAAAATTTCATTAAAAAATAAATTATTGCAACTTGATAGCTTTGTCTTTATGAACAATTTTTTTAACCAAAATGAAATGACTATAGTTTTTAACTTAAAATGGAAAATAAATAAATGGAAACAAATTTAACAAGTTTGCCCTCGCCATGGTTTCAACATATGTACATGGGAGGGCAGTGCTTCACTTCTGTGAGCACACATATAATATATATCATAGACTTGCTCGTAAGACTGTCACCTCGGGACATCTGATGATAATTAAGAAACACTTGCTCCTGAGGTTTATCAAAATCAAAAACAGTTTTCACCGTTTATGATGCATAATACAAAATATTTTCAATAAAAACATAATAAAAATGAATTGATAAGATGACATTCAAATCGACAAACAAAAACATATATATGTTGTCAGATTTGTATTCATTTTTTTGTATTTTATATTTTAATATTTTTTTGTACATTTAACTGTACAAATTTTTTTTCTGTTAATAATATAAAATACATTATCATAATTGTGACAATGAGTGTATGCAAATCATGTATACAAAGAGCCAAAGTAAAACAGATTTAACATACAAAGAAAAATCTCTATGTCACAATGACTGGGAGATTACTAGTGCCAGTCTTTTCAGTAAATTGTCAGTTCCTTTACAGCCGCAAAGGAAATTTACTTTCCTGCCAATTTGCTGATCAGAGTAGCTTTCATCTCTTTTGCCATTTGTTCCATTTCTGCAATGCGTTCACGGAGCTTGGCATTATCGACAACCAGTCGCTCAGCTTCCTCTTCCATATTCACAAACTTCAGTTTGCGAATTTCACGGGACCTCCTAGAGGCAATGTTATTCTTTACCCTGCGTTCCCGGTATTTTTCAACAGTGGCAACCTTCGTCTTAGGTTCTTCAAAGACATCATCATCCTCGGAAGCAGACGATGTACGTGGTTTCTTAGAGACGTAGTCATGATCTATGCTGGCTGAAAATAACTCTGTCTCCTCCGATACTACATCGTCATGCTTACGCTTCTGAGATTTTGTCTCGACAGGCTCCTCAATTACTTCAGCCTCCGGTTTCAGTGAAACTTCCTCTGGTTTACCCAAGTTGGAATCCTCCTGTAAATAAAGATTAAAACATGAAGTCCTTGTTTCGTACTACATAAAACTCAGTTTGTTAAATGGATACAATTGTAGTTTTATATTACAGCACTAAAACGCGAGTTTTTGCATTTCGGTAACACACTTACCAGCTGGAGGAATCCTGTGAGGTCCATGAAGCTGTTGAGGTACTCGTCATCGACATCATCAGAGAAGGAAGTGAGGACGTCCATGATGTCTCCGCCCATTTTATCCAAACTAGGCTCGCCCCCCTCCTCATCAACAAAATCAGTGTTCAGGTCAAAGATCGTGGCAGCTGGATCAGGTTTGATTCCAGCCAGCTCTGTAACATACACAAAAAAAAGAAATATTGAGATGATTGGTTTTTTATCAAGCAGTTCATATGTTTTACATAAAAATTTTAATATTTCTTAATTACACTACACCTTATGTTATAAAGTCATTATAATAACCTATTTATAATTATTGCATCTAATTTCATTTCCTAATTTTAGATGTAAATATATTGACATTTTGTTAAATATAGTATTTATAACTGGGTAAATTACATGAAACTTCCCTGTTCCTGCTTTCCTTATCAAAGAATCACATGAATATTATAGTTGTCCAAAGAATAACACTTCATTATTTGTTAACGGATAGATTTTCACTTTCCCGTTCCGAGCGAGACTTTTTTTTAGTGTTTAGTAGGTGCCCCTGGTTAAGAGATAAATATTTGTACACGTGACCAGTGACAGATTAATCCCACGTGACCTCTTACCTGCCGGCCCAACCCCTTGTCCCGCCATATTGAAAATTTGACAACCAACACTTATCATGATCAAAATTATTAGATATTGACACAACAACATCAAATATTATTTTGACAGCTGAAATATTCGTTTGGGGACATACAATTGAACATAAAATTCCAAATAACTTTACTCACCGTTGTCAAATAGGCCACTTGGATTCTGTGCCAAACGTAGAGAATTGTTGGAGTTCGGGGGTGGCGACATCTGAAAGGAGTCCGAAAATAGACTCATGTCCAATGTTTCCAGTGTTTCCAGCAAGTCCAGCCCCGATGTCCAACATGTCGACGAGCTCGTCGACGCTTCTTGGGACGATGCCATGATCGGCGACGTCGTTGATGCTAATCGTTTGTTCAAACATTTTGCTAAATTCTGCCGTATAGTTGGGTCCCCGTGAGAGTGAATTGTTACGATTTGTCGCAACTTTTCTATCTTGGATTTAATTTTCCAAGTGTCTACCTTCCCTCGATCTCTCCCTTGGCTACGTGCGAGCTCCTTGGGTAGAGGCGGTTTCTTGGTCACTCTTTCCTTTCTGACGGCGCCGGGCTTGGCCGGGACTAAAAAGTGAAAGAAAAGAATATAAAACAGACGTTTCATGGTTTTGTGAGGATATTTCTTAAATATGTGTGTAAGGGGTTTCATTTTGGGACTATTCATGATCTTCATCGTGAGAATTTCACCACAATTACCTGGCTTGTGTTTCTACGTTCTTCTTCCTTGCCTACATTCGTATCACTGACGGTTGTTACACCGGCACGGCTTCTTATGGTGCAATCCTTGATACTATTTTTAAAAATGACGACTTCCGGTTATTTAACCGACCAATCAGAGAATCAGGAACGGACATGATGGGATAAATATAAACATTACGATGTAATTTCCCCGAAATAGAAAACTATGCTTTCGGGATCACTCTGATATTTACATATCAAAATAAAAACACAACATGATAGTATCCGAATAAACCAATGGCTCTTCCGTCAAACATCCCACACCTTTGGTTTTCCTTTATTAACGCAATCCATCAGTTTATCAAAACTGCGTATTTACATTTAAAGTCTTTAAAGAGAGAAAAATAAAAACAACATATGCAGTAGAAGATTTGAAACCATACAAGTTTATCAAGTCATTGTAATGACCGAAATATATATGAAATAAAAAAACCTTTTCGGTTGTGTCATTTAAACGGAAGAGTCGGGTACTACGGGTGACCCTAACTTCAACAATATACCCGTATACAAAAGTTAAATGCTGACGATATGTTGATAAACAGTGGAGCTGATCCGGGCATGTATTGACATTTTAGCTGTATATGTCAATGGTAGTAGGTCTACCAGCTGACGTCTATGATTTAATTGCAGTCACCGTATATTGTGTACAACACACTTTTACAGATTGTGAAATTTTCTAATGAATTATAAATATGTATATATAATTATTTTTGATGGCTTGATTTTTGTTCATAAACCGTCTAATTTTCCAAGTTATCTATCTCATCTTTGATCAATCTTTCTGCGTCGACAGACACTTGTTGAAATAAATTATCTCAGTAAGTTGACAATGTGCTAATTGCCAATGGCTTATTTTGATAAAGAATACGATTAAAATATTTCTATAATTACAGATTAATTTTGAATGGATCGTCAAACGAATATTTTAAACGTGTCATCGATAAGTCACGTTAAGTCAGAGTAAATATGCTTTATCTACTTACCCTGTTGACGATTCTACCAACTAATACATTTGTATCATCGATCCCCACCCTGCATGAAATAGAAAACAACCACAGAGGTTCATTTCTTACACTGCTCTGGAGCTGATGACTCTTGGCTACCAGTTCTGATCGCAGCATCTGAGACGATTTTAAGACGCTGCAGTTTGGCTGTGACAATGAATACAAGTTTGGAGTTGTGTGTATACAGTCTGTTTTTATACTACTAGCACGGCCTAATACAATACTACACGTATATATCATCTGGAATGTTCCCCAATACGGGATTCTGGGAGGTGGAATCTTCGAGAATAAGTTCGTACCGATACAGCAAAAACTATCCGGGTGAAACATTTATGGGTAATTAACTATTCTAGTGTGTTCCACCACTTGTACTAATTGTTCACGTCCAGATAGTTCAACTTGAGGAAGGTAGTGTGCATCAGCTAAAACATGATAGTTTTGCTTTTAATTGAGGGCACCTATATAAATCATAATGCTTCAAAATGAAACAAAACTGTTAATATGTTTTTCTTCAAATTGACAAGTCAACAACTACTCAAACACAAATGGGTTTATCCTTGCGGTAAAGCTGTGTTGTTTTTTACACTTGAAACAGGATTGTTTTATCAGTATTGTTAAACACATGTCTTTCTAACTGTTCATGTAGTCACCGGTTTCATGCAGAGGTATATATGGTACCGTTATAGACAGGTTTTACACGGAGTGATATATTTGTATCGTGATAGACAGGTCTTATATATAGAGGTATATATGGTACCGTTATAGACAGGGTTTACATGGAGTAATATAGTTGTACCGTTATAGACAGATTTTTGCAAAGGTATATATGTACCTTTATGGACAGGTTTTATACAGAGACCTGTACATTTGTACCGTTATAAATATGTTTTATACAGAGTTGTAAAGAGGTATGTTTTTTGCATTCCTTACAGGGAGGTTAACAGTCTATTATTGTCTTTTATATACAGGCGTCAGAATAGAACGGAGTGGCCTCACGTACTGCCCTACAAAACATACCCGAAATAATACCCCTTTGCGATACAGTTCAGAGTCCCGTCTTTATCTGATCATCAGCATTAAAGCTGATTAGTGAAAATGATTACAAGATGGATACTTTGCCTACCTACGCGATAGTAACTTAACCGGTATACTAGCTAACGTATAGATTTACTGTAATTTATTGTCATATCTTAGTCGGTGAAGGTCAGTGTTATATTTTCAGAATTTGGGTCACACACGTTCTGTGCTAGGCCGGTCAATAGTAAGTTGTTTAAACATTCCGTGCTGATGCAATATCTCGAAATAGTAACGACACCCACTGAGCATGACCGGGTATACATTGAACTACAGGAAGTCGTGTGCAAATTGGCGTTCATCCAAATGTCCCAGTTTTACTGTTTATTACGATGACGAAATACCTCTACTTTGTTATGATACACGGTTTCATCTAAAACTTATAATATATTCATGTGTTTGAAATTAAAATGATCTCGTCAAATATTTCAGCGACATTAATTTATGGTAAGAGGGCGCGGTGACGAGAACGAGTGGGTTTGTGGTGAATTTTGTTGATATATTAGGTCAAGAGCGCCTATGATAAGCTTATTGTCAACTTCACACTACTTCGTTTTATTTTTGAACGTATTAAAGATTCACAACTTTACTACATGTGTGGAGATTTAAATTGATTGTCAAAACGCTATCTTTGAAGGAAGTAGTTGTATTTCCGAGTCGGATATTTCTCGATAAAACTATTTTGAACATTTTGATCTCCACTCGTTAAACAAACCAGACTTTGAATAACCTGGTTCTGTTTTTAATGCCTTGTTGGCCTCATAAGTCAGCAACGCGACCAAACTAGAAAAATACTATAATTAAAATGAGAAGTATCTGACAATTTACAATTATAATTTTGTTTCTGTCTGATATTAATTGTTCTGAACGTCAATATCTGTAATTCTATATCTGAATTCAATGTAAAAGTCTCGAAATATTTGTGTCAATTTCTTATTAAGCTGTCAATGCATTGATAAACGGGGAAAAAAAACCCAAAAACAAAACGATGATGAAATAGTAAGGGAAGGTGAATAAATGAAGGTGAAGGTTGTTTGTTGATAGGTCACGTGCTGCCAACATTACGCTTTAGATCAGATGGGTTATAAGCCTCCTCATCATATTATTTTTTACTTTTCAGAATTATACGGTGGCCGATAGCTTACATGTACATTTTTTATTTGTACATATACACTTTTTTGTTTGTTTGTGTTTAACGATCCGTCGACGGCTGTGGTCATTTAGGGCCATGGTGATCCATCTGCTTATCCCATTGTTTCAAACAAACAAGTCAGTATAGCGGAGATAAAATCAGATAAAAATGTATAATTTTAAAACCATTTGCATTCTTTGTGTAAAGGATTAAAATAAAAAGGGGGTTAAAATAATAAAAGAGATAACAAATAGATGATATGAATTAGGTAATGTATTTAACGTCAAAGAGGGCAAAGTGGGTCAAAAGACATCAGAGTCTGTAGAATAGACCTATGTCTTTCAAATAGTTAAATAATGCCTTCGAGTCCACGGAACTGAAAAGGGTTTTTATATCCGGGACTCGAAAGTAGTTATCACGAATGTGTTTAAAATCGGAACATTCTATTAAGAAATGTTCCAATGTAAATGGAGTGTCACCTTATATATGATATGTATCTGACTTGTACATGCATTTTTTTAATGTACATGTATACATCTTATACCTATACCGATTACATCCAATCCGAAACAAATATGAAGTAAAGCAGATGCTTTCAAGTTTATCCTTAGCTTTGGTTAAGAAAATAAACCGGTCTATTTTAGCGACAAGTTGAATATATAAAGCTGCTTATTTTTTTATTAAAAAACCCAAAACTTCGCAAAAGAGTTTTAATATTACGCCAACTGTTTACAGATTCAAAATATTAATTGAATAATTAATGAGATAATACAACAGACACAACTATATTACGTACTACATGTATTCCAAGTATTTGGTACCTTGCTTTTTTTCGTTTAAGAGAAAACTAATTTCATTTGTGTAAGTATAGTATGAAATGTTGGCCCTCCAATACAAGCTCTCGTAAATCATGCAGTCAATATATAGAATCTGTCAGCAGTTTGCGTATAGTAAAGTATACATATCTATGTAAACTTAAAAATCACTCGGTCCCACTGTATACATTTCTATGTAAACTAACAATGTATGTCTAGCTCCAAATTTATGCATAACTGCATTGTAAATCATGGATGTAAATCGAATATGTGCAATCAGAAGCTTTAAAACTGGTTATTTAAGTTCATAAATACTTTTTAAATATTCCTGTGTGTTTTGTCTTTTTTACGATTGAGCTATACTCTCTAGAAAGCTGTTTTGTGGGATAAATTGATCTGAACGTGTGAAAGCTAAAACAAGAGAATATACGATTTCTTGTAGGTTATATAAAACGATAATTTCCGTATAAAGTCCGTTAGTTTGTAGAGTTCACAAAAAATGTAAGATCACCTTGATCTTATAGTGAGAGGGGTCAAACCTCTCGATACCATACAGGTCAAAGGTCAATTAGTCACATCGAATAATTTTCAGTATAGGTCACTGCCATCCGAAGATACTTGTCTTTCACAAGTTTAGTGCTATGATATATATAATACAGACATTATAATTCCGACGAACATCTTCAATAAAATTTGAACGTCAAAATAAGTTTGTTACCTACTCTAAGCAAAACCTAATCGCCAGAAAATGTACATATGCCTAAGTGTTTAATACAGTCAAAAGTGTAATGGACAAAGTGGTATTGACAAGTGATGAACAGACAGTGGGCACTAGATAAAGTGTAATGAACAAAGCTTAGTCAATGTGTACTGGACAAAGCTTAGGCAAAGTGAAATGAACAAAGCTTAGATAGAATGTACTGGATACAGCTTAGACATAGTGTAAAGAATAAAGCTTAGATAGAATGTACTGAACAAAGCTTAGTCAATGTGTACTGGCTAAAGCCTAGAAAATGTGTTAGCAATGGATGAAACTTAGACAAAGTGTAAAGATCAAAGCTTAGATAATGGGTACTGTACAAGGCTTAGACATAGTGTGCAGGATAAAGCCTAGAAAATGTGTTTACAATGGATGAAGCTTAGACAAAGTGAAATGGACAAAGTGCAAGAAATAAAGCAAGGTGCCTTGAATATCACTTTGGGCCTTGAATTTACAGTGTGGCCTTGAATTTTGCTGTTCATTAATACATACATGTATTTGATTATCCAGAGTCATGCCTCTCTTACACATTGAAATTTTACAATTTTATATGCAACAAAACAGTTTTTCAATGTTAAATAAATTTATTTATGACCGGCTATAGTTGTATATTTACAAAGGATAAGTTTATTTGTAGAATATTCCTGTTTCATTGTTCTCTCGCTGCTTTTGGCTGCAAAGACCGGTCTTGAAAATTAAGATAAGGCCTTTAAAAAGCCTTGAATTTGGTTTGGCATAATTTGTATGCACCCTGATAAAGTTAGATGGTCAAAGTTTAATTGACAAAATGTGAAGGACAGTGTTATGTAAAAAGTTTGATGGTCAGACAATTTCATTGACAGATAATGTGATGGACAAACAGACAAGGTGTATTGGACAAAGTATGATAGACACACAGACAGACACCATGTAATGGAGAGAGAGAGAGTATGATAGACAGGCAGATTGATAAAAGTGACAAGGTCCTGTAGTACCTCACAGGATCACATGACCTTAAGTGACCTTAGCTGTGGATGGAGCAGTTCAGCTCCTTATACAACCAGCCAACCATACAAAAATACTGATAGGTCACGGCAGGGGATTAATACAGATTATAAAGACACAGGACACAGTAATTATGAGTAGTTTGTACTTTATTATTCACAAATTTAAACAAGTATCTACTACAAGGTAAACATATATAATCATGTTGATAAACCCTTGTTATAATATACAGTTGTACACTGAACTATCACTGTACACAAGTGGGTCAACATTCACAGGCCGACACTTATACAGGTCCGCCATTACAGGAGGGCAAAACGTGACGCCAAAACTGCTATGTACGGCATGTTTGAGGGGGGAAAAAAACAGAAACAAATTAAAATAGCTAATAATGCCAACTGTGCGAGGCTCTGCTACCTTTTTTAACATGATCAAGTGACTGGTCAGCAGAGAATGACCAAAACGGTCACTCATTCACAAAACATACACGTAACCCATCACTAAAACGATGAAATATATTCCCAGCATTGACTAAAATCAAATTTAATTAACGACTTTACCTCTTCACTTACAAGACAAGAGAACAGCCATTACTTACAGGAAAATCAGTAAACATGTCACTAGGACCCATTATCATAAATACCCGTTTTTAGCACTTCCTCTTTACAATGTCTTATTGACCAATATCTCAAGAAGAAAATTAATAAACACAACATGATGAATTCAACTCCCATCATGCAGAGGAAGAAATGAAAAATACAATACAATTGACTGAAGCAAAATCTCTAATCATTCTGATGTTTCCTCTTAATCAATGATAATATTTCAAAATTCAATATTGTGTGTACAAAATATTCCAAATGCATTAAAATTACTTTTTTTAACAATTTTCCCATCTTTAAAACCCAATAAAATAGTAAATTGCAACTATAAAATTCACAAAAAGCCGATATTCCAGTAAAGATATCTTATACTGTAGATAATAAATAATTCACCAATCGCCTCATACTAAAATTTATTTCTATCAAAACCGAACATGTTGAATTATTTTCTACTGGCCTGCAGAATTTCTTCTCAAATGAATCTAGGGAGACATAAAAATTACAAACAGACTACAATGTATAATTACATGTACCATAGAACAAACCCGTTCCTGGATGGGAACGTGTTGCTATTCCCCATTACAGCAGTGTTTAGTGTGGAGAGGTCACAAGTCGCTACGGAAAATCTACGTATACAATGTAAAATTTGACAATTTATTTACACAACTGTTCCAACATATTTTTACCAACTTTCTGAAATTTCTTTGGTCTTCAATGAATGTGCAGTACTGACCAAAGAAACTAGTTTTTTTTTTCAATATAAGAAATATTAACTGAACAAGAATGAATCTGTTGCCATGACAATGCCTTTTTGTATCAAAAATATAATCTCCATCTTGTTCTAAGGTCATTGTCATGACAACAAAATCGATATTTAATAACGAGGGGTGAATGGAATAGAATACGCTGAATATAGCAACTAAACGGTCTAAGGGTGACCTAACCAAGCCTTTCGTTACCAAAAAACGGAATATCTTAAAGTGTTTTGATTGTCTTTTTTTTTATGTACAGAAAATAAAAGCTTTAAACTGCAAAGAAAAATATTAAAAGCAGGTAAGTAAAATGACAATATTGGGATACTCTGATTTTTTTGGGGTGGTTTCTAATTCAAACAATTAACAAATGTTATTTTTCAATCAATTGTAATAATATTTCATATTGAAAATATGTATTTTGAATGGTTATGATCATATTTAATATAAAGGTACAAGTGTCACCGGGTTGACTGCTGACCAACGTTGGCCTGCGTTGTGAGTAAGGCTCTACACCAAACATTTAACACACATATAAATAAACCACATCTTACCCACTTCCAATGGTGGAAATAAAAAGCACTTTATTTAAAAAAAAAAAAAGCAATATGTGGTATTAGAAAAATGATTGTTTAGGAAATTAATATAATAACGGTGGATAAAATCTAGATAATTTGTTTTTTTTAATAAATAAGGAACCTCTGAAGGGTCATGAAATCTTGTGATAATACTACCGGCAGTACCTGTAGAGAAATGGCTTCCTATCATGAGAAACTGACATATATATAACAATCACATGCCAGTAAACATAGTTACAACGACCTACATTCAACACTTAGTTTTGATTAAAATGATGTACACCTCCTTCCTCCCACATATGTGAATTAAAATGTAGATAAATTCAACAAATCATAATATTCACTGAATCTACACTGTCAAATTTTCACCCAAGAAATGCCTTGATTTCAAATTTTTGTTTTCTGATTAAAATTTCAACAAGAAAAGATATCTTCAAGTCAATCACAATAAAACCTTAAGCAACAAAGTCGACACATTAACATTTTGAAGGAATGCAGACCTTCCCAATGAACACCTGCTGCACTTGTATCAGTGAGAATATGACACGGCACCACTGATGGTTAAGATATGGAGACTGACCTGCACACATTACAGAGCCTGACACTAAATAACTGGCAACTCACCAGTTTGCTAAGTAATAAGAGCTTCAGCTGCTAAGTTTGAGGTGATCCTGGTATCAGACAAGCCCACAATGATGTATCTACAGTACCTAACCCATACAGTAACAACACTTCCCTAGGATTTCTTTAAGAATCAAATTTAAATTAATGCATGCAGGAACTACAACCCAATCAATCAGTTGACTTGAATTTATGAATGAACCAAAGGTCAATGTCCACAACCAACGAAAATCCCTAACTTTAATCTATGCATGAACAAAAGGTCAATTTTCACAGTTAACTGCTAATTATGCATGAACTAAAGGTCAGTGCTGCCCCTGCTGGTATGATTGGTCTTGCGTGGCCATAAAGAGAAAAGATAACTGCCGTGATTTCATTGTACAGTCAATGTACATAAGGCCACATTTATACGCTTATATCTCGAGAAATTTGAAATTATTTATACATTTAAAATTCTAAACCTGAGATTGAATATAAATTAACAAATCACTGAAAAAAAACAAAAAACTACCGTGAATTCAAACTGAATTAAAAAGTTTTACAGGTATGCTATATTGTTTTCAATTATAAAATCAAATCGTAATTTGTACACATCACATCAACACTGCTTATCTAGTTTTTGTCAATTTTCTTGTGAGCGTTAGTCTAATGTGCTTTAAGTGGATCAGGAAAATACAAGATTATATAAATATCTGTACAAGGCTTGTCAATTGTGCTTTCAACCAATTATCTAACTAAAGGGGAAAAAAAGAAATTAAATGACCTGTAATCAATGCAGACTGTTCTATGCTTGAACCACTCTGGTCACAAGTAATGGCTTTGAAGTTCTAGGAGGATCAGGGTCTGACCAAGATTTAGCAGCTTGTATAGAGGTAGTCATGTTTATGTTGTAACCAAATCCTACATTTGTTTTAAATCCTTGAACTAACCCTATGATGTTTCATCCACAGTGCCTTCGGTCCTCCTATGTTTCTGTCACAAGGCTCCAGGGGACATCACTCTGGACTCTATGTTGTTTCATAGTTTTTAAGTATTGGAGGGCTAATATGAAATTCCTGAGATACAAGCTGAGCAATTACCTGTTTAAAAAGTTTGTTTTACATAAAATTCATGTTAAATTAATGCTGATGTTTTTCTATGATAATTTACAGAAACTGCGCACAGAAAATGCTAATAAGGACAGAACTCAGATGAGCGACCCATTTCACCAACATCCCTCGTCTGGCTCGCATTTCCCCCCCCAGATATCGATTTTGTCTTAAAGTTGTCCTTTACCAATTCTCTTTGGTAGGCATGTTATTCGAAAATTGGTAGAAGTCCAAAAATTAGTGACAAAATGGGCCAGTCACCAAGCTTCTTCCCTTTTTTGAAACATATCTTTTAAACAGACACTGCTGAAATTGAAAGGCAAAAGAAATAAACACTTATACATAGAGTAAGCCAAAGTGACATTTAAAATCAAAAGTATCAGACTACTTAATATTGGAGTATGTAAGTTGGTTATCCTTCAGTTTCCCCCTTTTGAAAAGTCAAGACATCGGAAATGAACTCACAATTATGGGTCTTGGGCCTTTGTCTGTGTTGGAAGGATTAAGAAGATTTGTATAACCCTTTCACCCCATGTAGCTTTAGTAGACTCTACCATGCATTGACATGGATGAGTTCATTATGGTCTACAGTGGTGAAAGGGATACTAATCCACAGAATGTCTGACAAAAAAAGGCTGCTGGAAATACAGTGATTTCTGTTTTGCTTGTTTGAAAATCTATTTGATTCATTGTGTTTTTTACAGTTGACTTTCTCCAGAAAAACACTTCACATACATGATTACTTACATATTGTGTGTTATTACAGTCAAAACTTGCCAAAGGGACCTTTTTCGAATCATACATCTAAACAATATTTCTTTAATTAAAGATACAAAAAATTATTCATAAATGTATTTCACATAGTTGTCTTTTTTATGATTTCCTCTCTAAAACCAAAATGTCTCTAAGCCTAAAAACTACTAGGATTCCCCTGCAATTAAAACTCAACCAAATCGATGCTTTGATCTTGTTTAACTCACTCACCCCCTGAAATAATGAGGTGTGAAGGGTGAATAAGTTACATCTTGTATACCGTTTTTCATAAAGTTCATAGGTTGATAAGGGGAGGTAACTGTGCAATAGATTTAACTGTGGTCATAATTTAATACGCTGAGCAGAATTCTAAACAAGCCATGAAATATTTGACATCATGATTAGACTGTTCTCAAATGCATAAATATAACCATTAAAACAGTCATTTGAAATTAAAAGTGATATGACAAAACCCCATATTGTAATATGTTATTCATATTAAAAGAATGATTTCTTTATACAGCATCGCATCAAGACAACACATGAAATAACAAATACATGATATTATATCATCACAACTACATATTTGTGTCATTTTCCTTTATCAATTCCATACAATTTTCAATTAAGCTTCAGTACATCAAGTCTTAGCTTCAAAAACCTTCCTTTACTAATGTTTTCCGATGGAAAGCATTATGATTCCTGGAGTTATGGACAAGTTTTGTATCATTAGAAATGCTTTCTAGTTTTGAATACATATCAGGGGTGGATCCAGGATTTTGCGTTAAAAGTTAAAAATCATTTGCTGAGGTCACAATGTTGTTAAGTGCAGGTGGTGGGGGAATGGTTTAGTGAACAAACTTCCAAAGTGAAAATAAAATAACCTAAAAGTGTGGGCTTTCATCCTTTGGGAGGAAATTAAAAAAAAATGAACAAAGTGCAGTCCCCCTGATTCATCGTCTAGATCCAGCCCTGAACATGTTTCAAATCAAAAGATATCTCACTAAACAACATCAGAAAACATGTTGATTCATAGAATTGTTTGATGTTTTTGTTTCTGCATATCGTTTATAGTAAGATATCACCACCATTTCTCATGATACAACATCATTGACAGCACTTGTTACTGTAATAACATGAACAACGTGTGACACAACGTATCTGACAGTCTGTACAGAACAATCAACATCAAATACTATCTATTCCTTTAACCCTTTGCCACATGTAAGCGTCTCTGGACGCCTTTAAGCCTCTAGTAATCTCCTCTATGTACAATGCTAGAGAAATAAATTACGTTTTAATGAATAAACAAATATACAAAGGTCTGACCACTCCCATATCCAAGACATTGTTTATTCCCGAACAACAAAATACTTGACATCCTAATCACTTTTGTTGTTCGTAATCTTTTAAAATGTCTTAAAGCTGGAATATGTAGGGGGAGAGGGGAAGATTTTCATGTCTGGCTAAAATTGGAAATTCGTTACTGTACTTTACATGGCCTACAACATAAATTTCATAGCAGGAAAAATTACAAGTAAATTTTTCATACAATTCATTTCACAAGCTGAGCACTTGTTGATACACAATTGTGTTCTACTTTCTAATGCATTATCTATCAGATTCCCATGGCTTCCTTCATTATTCTCTAATAACAACAAAAATTCCAGATTGTCGTAAAAGAATTACACATGTACGATTTTAGCCATACCCTCTTAAACTGATCTTGCTCAGTGGAACAAATCAAACAGAATCATTCTTCTGAACAAAATACTTGGAATTTCAGATATGTATCATCCTTGCAAACTATCCGATTTACATATAATCTGCAAATATGTTTTAAAATCAAAACACGAGGTATATAAATCATGCCCTTTACACGAGGTATATTTTAAACTCAAGTAGTTTCTAATCTTAACCAGACAGAAGTTATATAACAAGACCTGTACATCTCAGTTACATATTTTACATGTGTACGTTTTATATATAAAGGTTGAGCTACACGCAGGATTCTATCAACTGATGTTTCTATTGGTCATATTATAACAACACATACAAAGTTGACGGGAGGAGTAGTAGTGGGGAATCAAACGAGAAACACGCATTCATATATCCCAAGTAAATGTATGAGGTATTTATGTCAAATATCAGCCATGATGATGACGATGATGATGATTATTATAATGATAATGATGATGACAAATCATGATAATGATTTTCTGAGTGATTGAAGTCAACAATCAGTGTCAAGTTACCTCCCCTTGGTTTCTATCACAATTTCATGCTTGGGTTTGTTTAATTCTTTCACACAGACTTACTTTGAATAGGACAAAGTTCATTAACATTGCTGCCATGAAAAGAGTACAATTTCCACAGCAGATTGTATTAGGAGCAATGTTTCATGGCAGACATCTTTTTGGCATAAGTTGTAATACCTGAATTTGAAATTTCCATTCAGTGTGTACCTGTGCAATTGAAATTAAGAAAAAACCCTGGGATAACAAGACAATAAATGACAGCAACAACACAACGGAGAGCCTAGATACACAGCTCTATGGGATGTCGTGGAAAACATACCGAAAACAAATACATAAAACCCATGATCCAATTCGGCCACAGATACATACATAACAGTTGATAAACAGCAGACACCTGTTCAAATACCCAGCAATGTCATGGAACACTTGTTCAACAGGTTCAAAAAGACTTGAACAAATGCTCAATGTTGAATCAATGATGCTTGAACAGTAACATGATCATGATACAGTTTCAGAATGTTCCTGAAGAACTCTGAAGTTTCATGTGTAGACAGGTTTGGTTCTTGTAGCCACAAGCGCTTTGAAATGAACTAATTTTTATGCACTCATAACATTAATCCGAGTTACAGACATAGGTAATAACACATTTCTGAACACTTTTTTAAATTTCTGATGTGTAACTTTATATTCAAACCAAGAGTCATGTCACTTAATATAAGGTAAGGACACCGACCTCTGGTATACATCATGAAACTTCAAAATTTTGCATGGCAGCCTATTTTCCGTATGAACAATGACACCGAAGTATTTGCGTCGAACAGACTTTTTTTTGTTTTTGACACGTAGAACATTTTCTTCCTTCTGAAATGCTTGTTTTTGAAATCAACAGTCCCAATCCATAACATATAGCATTACTTATGCTATATTCTGAATGTTATCCCCAGACCCAGTGGTCAGTAGATCAGAACAGCCCAACCTGTGCTTTCTGTACATTATGTCAATGTCTGTCACACACACACATATATATATATATATATATATAAATATAACTGGTCGCCCCCTCTTTGTATAATGAGAGAGGCGAGATCCCACAGTGTCACGTAGCTCCTGAGGTGGGATGTGTCTGATAATACACACACAAAGACTGAATCACAAAACTCCATAATTCATCAAAGCGTCCCTGTCGCTGTAGCATTATGATTTGAGAAGCTCTATATATATAAGTTTGTATCCTAGCGTCCTTTTTCACTGCATACAACCCTCACATTGACATTCCTGTCCCCTCCCCCTGGCAATGTCCACACTGCTATTTTCTTTCCCTCCCCATCAAGTCTGTGATGTTATGTACAGCCCTTCCCACTCCCTTCCCATTTGACTTGCACTGCCCTTCCCTTTCCCTCCCTCATTCAATCAATTTGCCTTTACTATCCCCTCCCCATCGTTTGCCCTTACCCTCCCCATTTTGGCCAAGTTTGAGCTACGATGAGATGGTGGATATCTGGTAGTGGGTTGACTCCTGGTTGGGACAGAGTAAATGGCTGGTTGAGTTAGATACGTTGAGAGTGCGGCCTATCTGTAGCAGGCGTTCGTGGACACAGTCAGCGGACACCCGCGCTTCTGCATCCTGATCCCAACATTCTTCTATAGTGGGAATAAGAGCCTCAAGTCCCTGTAAGGTAAGAAAGTCAAACATACAGCAGGTATACAAACATTATGTAATTACTTATACAAAACATTACTCACGCTTTCTGTGCAGTGTAACGA
>JAULCA010432357.1:0-11301 GCA_032360845.1 Crassadoma gigantea
ATTCATCTCCCATATTTGACTATTTAAAAAGGAAGAAATTTAATTTCTAAATCTTGAAAGTTTAGTTCTGTCAATATAAGAAACAAATGTAAAATAAATATTTAATTGAATTTGAACAAATGAGATTTTTTTCACATCCAACATTGCATCTAATGTAAATGCTTTTATATAATTTTTTTCTTTTTTTTTCTTTTTTTACTTGCATGGAGGATTAATGTCTTTATTTTTTTGCTTTACCAGTCAGTGACATGTATACATGTCTATAGAGTTTTGTTTACATCAAATTAGTGATAAAATTTGATCAAAGGTAGGTTATTATTGTGATGTGCTTCCTTGGCATTGTCAGGGTCACAATATGGGTAGTATTCATACTTCCTCATCAGTGGCCTCTCCTGTCAACCTCCTATTCTGGTGGCCTGGCCAACAGTGTAAACTCCTCCATGGCTTATTCTACAGTTACATTAGCTAGTCAATAGCTAAGGGCAGCTGCCACCGGGAACAAAAGGCTCCAAAGCCAGCCATATTTGTCTCCTCTAACTTATACCTAAACCACCTTGCAAAACAGGAAATACAATATCGGCAAGTCTAAAAGGACTTAAAAATAGATTTGCTCCACATCAAATATGGTGGTGGCGGAAAGCTGGAGATAATATTGATTGAACTGTGTGGAGTGATCACAGCAGATTGGCCTGTAGTATATATGTGTGGACTACATGTAATATAATTACCTTTAACAACCAAATGTCTGTCTCGCCCTCCTCACCAATCACATATTATAAACAAACCCACTGTTACCAGCTATCCCAAATCTTAACAGGCTCATCTTTTTTCTGACATACATGATTTTTTTCATGTTTATTATGAATAAAAAAACATGATGTTTTTCTTCTATAGCTTTGCTGTCTTATCTACAGAAGGCTGGATTTACGTTGACCTTAATATATAATTCCAACATTTCCTTTAATAGCTAATTGACACTTGTAAAACGTGGAAAACAATTCTAAGATAGGGTTATTTTAGATTCCTGATAATGGTATCTATATTAGGTTAACCCTTCCCCCCTGATTGCTGACAATAGACTCTCCGACATCCCATCAATTTAGGTCAGTTCACATAGGTTGAAGGGGTCGTGGGCTTCCAATGTTTCACACAAGATATGAAATGTCTTGTTGTAGTTTTTATTTTTCTGTACTTGTATGTACTTCCTGTTCACAGCCAAGTTTTAATGGCTTAGCAGAAATTAGGCGACTATGATTTTGTAGCAGACAGCCAAACAGGAAAAGATAGATATCAACTTCCGGAAAGTTAGATGTTGACTTTTAAACGTGGCAAGTTTAACCTATCAAGTCAGGTGCATTTCAACACATTTTTATATACTCAAGAACAAAAAAAAAAAGAAAAATGTTAATTTGTTTTTTTATTGTTTTTTACATTCTCAGATTAATTGTGTACACATTAGAGAATGTCAATGAAGTCAGGGCAATCCAAACCTGTATCAACAGCAGAAATATCTGTTTGTACGGCAGCTGTTAAACCTGACATGTTAAACAGTGACTTCATGTTCCCAGTAAATTCTTTATGCTACTGCCTGATGTAAATCCCTATCCTGCTTGACAAAGGCTGACGAGAAAAAAGGATGATTCGCTGATTTGATACATCAGTACAGCATATGTTAAATGATTAAGATAAAAATGTTTTGGTAATTAAAATGAAACCCTGCCTGCTCCGTATAGAATATTTAAGATACTATACAGACATTTTCTGTATATTTGGCGCATATTTCATCTGCATATTATTGAAATCAAAATTTACATTCAATAAATTTGCATTGAAGGAAAATCAATATATCAAAATTATGTATTCATGCACACAGAGTATCAATGTACTGTAATGTAGTGGGTAAACATTCGCTATATCTACATATTGTTCTCCTAATACAGTAGGTCAGAATTTACATACGAAAACAATTAAAATAGACAGGCCTATCTTGGGTCTGGCCATTTGTGGGCCTGCTTTAATGTATTGTCTGATACAATCTCTTCTAATCTGTTCCATCATTATCTATGTGCTTTAAGAGTTAAACGTTTGTGTATTGTTAAACGCTGGCCAGAACCAGAGTTAGATATTTTATAGGGATGTTATCTTATTGATATTTGAATAATGACACTAGGTCGTGTCTGGATCAGGCCATTATATTTTCGTGGATTGATATATAAGGTTTTGAAATATTATTCTATTGACCATTTCCCTAAGCAATTATCATAAGTAGTAAACAGATACGTTATTAATATTAAAATGAATACACATAAAAACTATGCAAACAATACATGTGACAAATTATTAAGATGTTTTTTTTTTTTTTTAAGGTCAACAAATTACTTGCAAATAATAACATAAAACTACCTGGTAACAAAAAAAAAAAGATATCTTTGTCATGGGTGAAGACTATCAAATTAAAAACTTAATTTACTTGATTATAACAACAAATTAGTTCGAAGCAAAATACAATCAAGTGCGTACATGCATATTCACAGAAAATACTTGTTGATAATATGCTTACATTCTCCAGCAAATATTAGCATGAACAAAGAGATAATATAAATAGAAATAGCCCGACTCCAATTTTCTGAATTGCAACATCAATGTATTCTACTGTAAGGAAGCACAATTAGTTCTGTAAGATAAACTGAAGATTATTTACTGACAAAATATGTGTCAAATAATTGGTGTTAAATGTGACCTTGTCCTGTTTTTCTTGCAGTTGATTTAAAAAAGATCTAAAAAAAATTGGACATCACATTTTTGACAAGTCTCCGATCTCTTGGTATCTATATCAGAATGTTGAGGTTGAATCAATTTATTGTTGGGGCACGGCTGTGTATCAAGTTGCTAATGGTAAAGTAATAGGAAACAGATACTGTGTACCAAAGCAATGAGGATAGGTGATTAAATCTGACCAGTAGACTGCATTATAGTTGACCAGTAGGGGCAGCAAGATGTTCGACTACAGGGAAAACTGACCAGCACTGATGGTGTATGGTATCACTAGGGACAGCAGGATGGTCAGGCTACAGGGAAAACTGACCAGCACATTGCTGTTATGTAGTATCAGGGAAAACAAACAGTGATGATTGCCTAATAGGATGCTCATGATCAGTATCATGGCAGATTTTACTGCTAATTACAGCTTTGTTTATACAGTAAGATGTACTAGACCACAGTCAGGACTTCCCCGGGAGGAAGATGGGGGCGGGAGGTTGGGGGCTGTAAATATCAACATCATATCTGACCGGACCATTATTTTTACCTTGTTTGTAAACATGTAAACTTGTCATTGATCGTGTCATGTCGTGAGGGAGTTATGTGTCTTCATAAATTTAACTCTTCTTTGATGTTTCATGCCCACTATTTAATGCGTATGTAATGCACATGCAGTAAGTGTCACTAGCAAATCATTTGAGGATTTTTTTATTCATACTCGCACTTTTCCCTGTATATATACAATGAATTAGAACAATTTATTCAAAGTTCTGCTGATTTTTCGACAGTTTCAGTGGGACCGATTTTTTCAGCACCATGTGACTTGTAATTGTCATCAAAGTGATGCGTTCATGTTGTTATAACATGTAAGTGACCGCTGTAGGAATAAAAAAGTATATTCAATTAGGCTAACAAAGTGCCCGATAGGTAAACACTCGGCCACCATTAAGTTCAGAAGGAGGTAGCGTGGGCAGGTGATAGTGTGGGACAGGTAGTCCGAGATGATAGATATATAAGATACTACCACAAATAGGATGGAGGCGGATACGCTACCTGGCTAGGGGTGATCTATCGCAGTAGCTACATCAAGATCACTGGTCGAAGTGACAGGCAGCTGTTCCATGAGGCTGAACTATATGCCATGTATAAATACTGCTTTATCATGTGGCATGAGTGGCCTCTCCTGTGATGTGCCACTTTGGTGGCAATAGATGTAGTGGGCTAGTAATAAACAGGTGCTACCAGCCTAACTGGACCAATTAGTGGCCACCAGGAAGTGGTGAGATTAACCACTGAAGCTCCAGGTCTACAGGTAACAGTTGCCACCACCATTGCAGACAAAGTTATTCTCCACCTCACACCGAACACCTAATTAATTGTCCATCAGGTAATGGCGACCAGTCAGTGTGTGATTGAGTTGTACATGGTCTGTGGAAGGACAAGGTCATAAATCTCCAGGTTATGGTCAGTGTGGGTGGGTGACAGATATATGGGAGAGATTTCACAGCCTTGCCAGGAATGCCAAGGGTCATTTCCTCTTGTTTTCTCTGGCCATCAGGTGGAAGTGAGCAGGAGTTTATGAGCTGGTAGGGGGAGTTGTTGTTTATAATGACAAGATCAATGGAATGGCATCATTACTCTTTATCAGCAGGAGAAAATGACAGCTCCTTATCACTACTGTTGCATATAGGAATCCCTGAGGCCTGTTGCACAACATTTTGTTTCAATTTCTCTACTATTAATGAAAAAGCCCTAATGCAGCACATTCCTGTTTGTTTTGTAAGCAGGTTGTGCTGGTAACAGCTAATACAAACTATAAATAGAGCGCGTCAAGGTTTCTGAACTCATGATGAATGTGACTGTTTGAGGAAAAACAATGTTGTGTATTACTTCTGTCAAACCCCAAACTACAATATTGCCTGTTCCTGGTTTTGATCTCTCAGACATTTTTATCACTGGTACTGCTGGCCGATGTTAATGTCAATTTTCCTTCAAGAACTCCAATTGGGCTTTTTATGTGGCTGGAGTTGTACAAAAGAGGCATTGTACCTTCCGAAAATAAATGACAAGATGGGGGCTCATTGATGTACCAAGTGTGGAGAATGTGAAAGTGTGTGTGTACTTTTATATTGAGGAGACGTCGGTGCTAGAGCACATGGTGGCTTCCTCAAATACGTTTTACAGTTTGTAGTTCACAGTGTGTACTTTCAGTGCTCATTTGTACCAAGAGATTAAACAGTAAGGAGACAAAACACAGTTTAGGAAGTACACCTTCGTGAGAAGTATTGTACTTATAAAACTGTTCTACAGCTTACACACAAATCAAATGTGTACTTCGCTTGTTCTAGTACAGCATGTGGTCAAATCCCTTAACTTAAACTCTTTATTTTCACTAGATATTACTTTTATATGTTGATTAAATACTGTAAAGTTCAGTATTTCCTTTTGGTGTTAGCTTAAAATAAACGTTTAGAATAAAAACGCTATGATTTTATCTAGCCGAAATATTCAAACTAAAAATATAACGATTTCCTGGAAGTGTGACGTAAATTTAATGTGTACGTACTAGTGTAAGTGATTTGTTTGAAAGTTAGCTGAATGTTTTACTCTACCTAGTCAAAGAATCAATAGCACCGCAACACATACTACCAGTTATACTTCAAGTGTTCAAATTTGTGAAGTGCTGATATTGAATTTAAGAAGGTAGATAAATTGCCCCCAGCAGAGACTTCTTGAGATTCCCTAAGCTGATGAGGAATTGATATCAATTTCAAGTGCACAGATGTTCCACCATACAAATCTCTAATGATATTCAAAATCTCTTTGATTATATTTTAATGATTTCAGAGAAATTATCATCATACACAATCGATAATTAAGGCAAAAATTCAGGTTTAATATGCTACTACATATTTTTTCTGCCAAAACCAGAGAGATGGTGCATGTGATTTCACGATGATAAATAGCCGTGATACGTCATTGACCAGTCTCCTTCTGGATATGTTTTATGGTGCAGCGGCAGATCAGTGATAAGCTCCACTTGTTATCCCGCAGGGAAGTCCTGATCAGTCCTGAAATATATCTCTGATAAATAAATGGTTTTCCCCCAAAAACTAGAATCTCTAGTATTAGGTAATACTAGTTTATTACCGACCTTGTACAGAGATGTGTGCCTCACACTTATCGAAGACCTACACCGCCAGATTTTATATACGAAGCTTACTCGTCGGTAATCAGCAATTGGCAGTCGACTGTTTTTGTGATTGGACCAAAAAAAAACCTTGTTTGTATGGTACACATTGTTTGTTGGAATAAGAATTCAAAGGACGTAAAATATTACGTGTCAAGTGATATCTGCGGGATAATTGAGTTTTCTTGCTTTGAGGAAACATTTGTTGAAATTTTTTGTCGGCAAGGAATGCAAAAGAAAAGTGCAAAAACTGGGTATGGGGAAAAGATGTTGCTGCACAGATAGAGTTATTATGTAAGCTGTCTCAAAAATATGCAAGTGAAATGGACCTGTTGTGACGTTTTAGGTTAGTCTGCGTAGAGCCCCGGACAAGTACTGTGTGAGAAAGTTTGACTTGATGCTAGAAAAGAGTATAGGAAAAAAATGAACATAAACACATGTGAATGGGTCTGTGATCAATGTCGCTCACATGAGGAGATGGTAAGGTGCCAAAGGAGCGCTAGTGACTGGTTGGGGAGGCCCTTCACTTTACCTCCACAACGACACCATTCGACACTGTTCGTTGCAATTGATGTTTCCTTGACGATGTGTATCATCCAACCACTCTAGACCCCACCATTGAATCAAAAACAATATCAGATGTACGATAAATTCCTCTGTGGTATTAATCGTGACCTGTATTGGTCTTTCCTATCGATACCCCGATTGAAACTTTTTAGATGAACATTTTGATATGCTCTTACAGTGTGCAGCATGTCATGCCGAGCTGATACCCTGCTCTTCCCTCATTGGACCTTACACATACATACCCCCATCATTGCGTGTCACTCCAATCAAGCATGCCCCTCATCATGCTAATTCTAACAAGGTGACATAGGCAGGAAGGGGAACCGACTAATGTGTTACATATATCACTACTTGTGTGTGTGTGTACAGCTCCCACAGTGACCCTGCAGCCTGCTAGTAATTATAGAAAGCCTGCAGGCTGTGAGGAAGACATTATTGAATTTAGATCCTGGTTCTGGTATAGATAGATATCTTGACATGATCTAGTGATACACTAACTATGTCTGATTAACATGCAGTCTTGTTAATGAGGTGTGTACAAGTTGTCCTTACATATCACATTTTATATCACCTCAGATGACAGGTCATATCTCCTGCTGCCGTACCCCACGGTGGCACTGGTGGCACCGCTACCTCAAGATAGAACCGAACCCAGTATACCTAGTACAACACATGTAGAAAGTAGACATTATCATCATGTAAAACTTCAAGGTCCTTAATTATCATCAGGTAAAACTTCAAGGTCATTATCATCATGTAAAAGTTCAAGGTCATTGTCAAATCTTGTTTCTGTCATTATACACACTTAACGTGATGTGAACTTTGGAGATCATATTGTAGAACATGACATCATGCATTTCTGGTTACAAAATAATCAAGATATTCAAGATTTTTTTTTTTTTTGGAGAACAACCACATGTAAATTTGATGAAAAATCCTCTGTCATGTTTGATCATATATTTGCAAATAACAGACAATGAAGCTGTGCTTTCCCTATCAATGAATTTAAGAAGGGAAGCCTTTCATTGTAATAAGCCTTTGATATCAGCAGGGCATTCAATATCATTTTATGAACAACAGTTGGTTTTTTCTTTGAGAAAAAGTTTGATGGCATTGTTGGTAAGTTTAGAAAATAGATTTTGGTTTCAGAATAAGAACTAAACATATTTGTAACACTAGACTGTTCAAAGGGGAATTGAAAAAGACATGTTATGTAATGTTACTTGATCAACATAATCTCCTTTTATGGAGTGATGTGGCTTGGAAACTAGACAGATGTAGGGTTATAAAGAGCAGTTGATAATAGAATTTCTGTTTTCTATAGATATTACAAATGCCATATTAATCCATTACGCAGGTTCAAAAGGAAGTGCTAGACAAAGCCTTTCATTTCTTTCATATATGGTAATTAACATGTGTCGGCCTAGATGGAGTTTTATCACACAAGTCTCCATATATGAATCAAATTAAATTTGGGATATGAAACAGACAATGAAACAAGTAATTGAGGAAAATAGCGAATAAGAACATCGGAACTACACCAATGAGGAAGGTCTGTGTTATATATGTATGGTTGTGGTCTGTTCAAGTTGTAGTATAATTTGTAGCAGAGCGTCTGGTTATTGTCTGGGTCTTCAGGAACCTTTGAAGACACTTGGGGTAAAACTTCACACCAAAACAGGTGCTCTGTCTTCAAAGCCACTGAAAGGATTTGCCTGCACAGTTTGCTTGTAATTGACATAGTACAGACTGTTTGTGTTGTTGCAGCGCTCTGCCACCTCCCATCAGCTTTCCCAAATGTACTACCTCATATGTAACATTTGGAGAATGTTTTGAAGTCAAGTAGTAAATATTGCCATTCTGTTTGAAAATAAAGGCTTGTCGTTTAATTTGTGGGCCCTTCAGATATAGGTGGTTCCTGATCTCTATCAATCCTCAGCATTCCCAGGGTTGGCTGTGGTTTACATCTTACAGTATAAAAGTGTCAGAACTTAGGTTTCCTCCCAAACTTTACTGGTGTAGGCCTGTTTGATGTTCTGTCCCCCTCATGGGCTGTGACTTTACAAAGTGCCTCCAAAGATTGACTGGAATCGCTTCTCTCCCTTGAGATCACTCTTATGTTCCTGCAATGATATGCCTTGATCAGCATTCACAGGTTACCATAGTAATACACCTCTCCTTCATTGACCTTCACTTTTGACAGCTGTTGTCATCATTAGAATATGTTTCTAAGTAGGCTAGAAAAATACTTTTATGGGAGTGGGTTGATGTGTTCATTTACATGATTATCTTAACAGAATTGCCTTAACAGCTATATATGTCGAATTCTAATTTTGTTGAGGAATTGGCATCAGTGTCATTCATGTTATGCAAATGTGTAAATTGATTTATTAAATTCATTGTTTTACCAGAATGGTATGGTAAGTGCACCATGCTTGAATCTGTGCTCCAACCAAAGCACAGTTAGTGCAACCAATTAGTCTAGAGTGACATTGTTGTCACAACTTCAGCACGGCAAACTGAAATCAAACTCTCCTAATCCATACCAACCCACTTCCTTAACTTATTTACTATGATATTAAGAGTAGAAGGTAAAAAACAAGTGTTATTTGTTGACCGTGAAGGTGGATAAGACCCATACTGAAACACAGCAGTCATATATATGTGTTTTGTTAACCTGCAGTGGCAAAGTTCTTGGCACTGCCCCAGGCTTGGTGAAGCATCATTGACTACTAAACTTACACATTCTAAACATCTTTACAAATGGGCAATTATCTACTAATCTGGTCCGACTTTCACACACTGTCAGTTACAGGGGCATTATCTGTGTCTCGCCAGTGTTACACCAGATACAACCTGTGATACTGTCAATACAGCACACATCAAACTCACTCTTCATTTCCGCTCATCCCCCTCCTACCACAATGCCAGAGAGGATATACATTACTTTTCATCTTACAGGCTTACGTCAAGCTATAAATATTACGATATCCCTTCTTTCCTTTACACATATTTGTTGCTACAGGAAGTGCTTGTTTGTTGGTAGGGACAGTTGTCACATAGATACTGTTATTTGGAAACTTTTTTTTAGACAATAATTGGTCTGTCCACAGAGCCAGTATATAGTGTTATCACTGACGTGATGTCTGCAATCTGTACTCTTGAAACAGTAAAACAAATATTCTACACTCCAGATAACTGATAGGATTCTTACTATAAGGAACAAGTGTTTTTCTTGTATTTGTAGTTTTGTTATACACCAGGTTACGTTAAACTTATCGGTGGGACTGAAGAGCTCACTAGGCCACAGTAAACTTTACTGGTAGGACATATGGGAGCTCACGTGAAGGTTAAACTGAGTAAACTGAAGTTTACTGGTAAAACTAGAAAGCTCACTAGGTTACATTTTATTTTACTGGTACGACTAGAGAGCTCACTATAGGTTCATTGAAGTTTACTGGTAAGACTAGAGAGCTCACTAGGTTACATTTTATTTTACTGGTACGACTAGAAAGCTCACTATAGGTTCATTGAAGTTTACTGGTAAGACTAGAGAGCTCACTAGATTACATTTTATTTTACTGGTACGACTAGAGAGCTCACTATAGGTTCATTGAAGTTTACTGGTAAGACTAGAGAGCTCACTAGATTACATTTTATTTTACTGGTATGACTAGAGAGCTCACTTAAAAGGTTCATTTAAGTTGACTGGTAAGACTAGAGAGTTCACTAGGATACATTGAAGTTTACTGGTAGTATTGGTGGAATGGGGGATCCTGGGTTAGCTATGGCACAGTATCAGCTTTAACAACGTTGAAATGGAAATATTTCTCTGCTACAATCCTGAGAAGCTATACCTGAGATTGCAGTATTTACCTGTAATCATTAGTGTATTGAAACCATTAGACAGCAGTACCTAATTGCCATCAGGTGGTTATTTAGGTCCTTGTGACCCTCGGGTCAGTTATCACTTAGGACAGAAGCTAGCAGGACTATAATTATGTAGGGTAAGGCCATATACTCACTCATCACATATTTATGCAAATATTTGTTAATGGCATGTTGTGTTAATGTGCATGTTGGCTGGTCAACTATAAGGTGATTTAGAGGTCACTGTTAACAGGCTGTATGTTGAATCATTAGCTGTTTGTTACATAGTAGATTATGATAGTTTAGATCAGTCCCACATTGTCCCGACAGTTTCCTGCTAATGAATGTGATGGATGGTAGTGTAGAGAAGCCCTGATCCCCCTCCCCCTCCCCCTCCTGTTAACTGGTATTATACCCACACCCCCAGTGTTGTGTGTAGTAAATGAATCAAGGTGCTGCCACACAAACTCTTCCCTCCCAACAACATCCACAAATTATTTCTCTCATTTACGCTCATCAATAACAAGTAACTACACTGTTTTTCAGACATCTATGATTTTCTTTTTGCTTAGATTGATAAAAAGCCATGTCATGAGGCGGTTTTTGTCTGGTTAGATGTTGTGTGTTAAGAAATTGCTGGCAGTGCTGATGTTGAATGGGTCGTACAACATAACGAGCTACAATTGGTCTCCATATAGAATTCATAACAATGTGTAGTTATCATCAATAACGATGTAGGGTTTGTGTTGTTGTGTGTAAATCATGAGGATTTATTTAGGAATCTGGCCATGGGGCTATGTTGATGTTGGATGGTGTGTGAAGCTGGTATCATTTAGTCACTGTCTACAAGATGTTAGTATTCCTGGGGGTGGAGACCCTGACCATAAACTACTAGGGTACAGGGGAGGGGGTGG